>JAJKFI010040092.1:0-15936 GCA_029204185.1 Lerista edwardsae
TGTGGGTTCTTTGATGCATAGCCAGGCCATTGCACTGACTGAAGCTCATTCCACACTCCATGCATATATAGGGTTTCTCCCCTGTGTGGGTTCTTTGATGCATAGCCAGGCCATTGCACTGACTGAAGCTCATTCCACACTCCATGCATATATAGGGTTTCTCCCCTGTGTGGGTTGTTTGATGCGAAGCCCAGCCATTGCACTGACTGAAGCTCTTTCCACACTCTATGCATTTATAGGGTTTCTCCCCACTGTGGGTCCTTTTGTGAACAGTCAGGACAAATCTCCTATTAAAGCTCTTTCCACATTCCAAGCATTTAAAGGGTTTCTCCCTTGGGTGGATTTTTTGATGTCTTGTAAGTTTTGATTTATTACTGAAAGACTTTGCACATTGAGGGCAATCGTATTTCTGTGGTCCAGTTGCTTTTTCTTCATTTAATGGAATAATATTGACATCCCCACCCTGATGAACATCGTCATTTCTCCATTGCTCTGTCTGGTTTCTCTCCTGCTTCTTCGATCTGTCCTGATGCGCAGCTTTCTCCTTTTTGTGGATCATTTCAGGGGAAGTTTGACCTCCCCTTGAACTGGACTTCTTTCTCCACTTAGAGCACTGAAATGAGTTCTTTCCTGTGGTGACTTTGCTGCACTTATCAATGTTGGATTTGCCGCTGCTTGATTCCCCTTGCAAAGGATCAGTCCGTGGCTTCCACTTCAGACGTTTCTGTTGGTTTAGGATTTCACGGACACGAGAACCCTGACCAGCGACAGATGGGGTCCTCCAGACAACTGGTGGGCTTCCCTCCTGCCCCCCTGATCCGCCCTGAGCACTCCAAGGCACCTCCTCCATGCCAACCACGGCCACTTCCAGGGACAGCCCACGTGGCTCCCTCTCACCCTGACGGTCTTCTCTGTTGATTCCTGGAATAGGGAGAGAATTTTGATTAGGGGTAAAATTGAACCTCTAAGGAGCACTCCTGGGCAGGTACACTCCGTAGGAAACCCACAGATTCCGTGGCACTGACTCCCACGAAGGTCTGCTTCGGATTGCAGCCCTGCTCAGTGACGGATTCCTGGGTGGGTGTTGTTGTGGAGAAGCAGCACAATTGTGGCTGTGTAGCCTGTTGCGTAGGATGGACGCTGCTCTAGTGGACGTTTCTTCGGAGCAGTCAGAACAGGGCAGCCTCCCTCTGCATTCTCCTGGGCCTCACAGAGGAACATATCCAGCCTCACTGGATCAGGCCAAAGGCCCACCTAGTCCAGCTTCCTGCATCTCACAGTGGCCCACCAGGTGCCTCAGGGAATACACAAGACACGGGCATCTTGTTGCCACTCCCCTGCATCCGGCACTCCGAGGTAGCCTACCTCTAAAGTAAGGAGGTGGCGCTAAACATCACGGCCTGAAGCCTGTGATAGACTTTTCCTCCAGAAATCTATCCAGTCCCCTTTTAAAAGCATCTGCGCCAGATGCCATCATCACCTCCTGCGGCAAGGAGTTCCACAGATTATTGACCCGCTGTTTTCTCTCTCCCAACACTCAATTTTAGTGGATGTCCCCTGGTTCTGGATTTGTGTGAGAGGGAAGGGATGAATAAGCCAGTGTGCTGAGCCTGCCCAGTGAAGGAAGTGGCCAGAGGGGGACAAGGACTCAACCCACACCGCTCCCCAAAAACACCCCAATCGCTGGAAAGTGACTCTTACAGCATGCTCAGCGACATGGACAGGTTAAGGTGTGAAAATCCCAAAGGAGAGAGTCCAAAGGCACCGTATTCACCCCTAAAAATGCAGGAATCAGTAACTCCAAATCTCAGCCACGTGGTGTTAATTTAAAAAAAATGCAGAATGGCTCTTCCTGGAGGCTGGGCATCCTCTGTAAGGACAGGCCCCGCCTCTGCTGTGCAGGGATAGGCAGAATCTGGAAGACAGGCAGTCTCTGGCTACGGCTCGTCTTCCCATTCCAAATCCCTCTGCTCCAGCGCACCTTCCTCCAGGACCCCGCAACATGCACACGCGAGCACGGAAATGGGAAAGCACGGAAGGAGCCCAAGTGTCGGCCGACAGTGCTGAGGTCAGAGGAGACCTCGCTTCAGAACAGAGTCTTTGCCAACCCTTGGCTGGGATATCGCCTGCGCTCCTCTCTGAGGAGGTTGGTGTGGAGGGTGTTTTGCGTCCTTCGATCCCACCCAGAGGGGGTCCTTGCACTGTGCTCTGTGTAAGGTTAACCCTGAACATGGACCTGGAAACCACAGCTGGACCCGGATGAAGAGCGAAGGTCCCGCGCATGGGAGCAGGATGCGCCACTTGACTCCACCTGCACTGGCTGCCTGGATGACTGCAAGCTCAAGTTCTTCGGGGGGGAGGTCACTTGCCAGGCCCTGAACCGATGCTCGCCCCACCCAGCCAACACCCTCTGAGCAGAGGCCTCTGCCGTGACAACCAGCCCCGTTACCTGTGGAGCCCTCTTCTTCCTCCTGCAGATCCTGGAAGAACGCAAACTCCCCTCCTTCCAGCTGGGAAATGACGGCAGGTTTGGGAAACTCCTCTGAGAAGGAAGTAAGGGGAAGAGTTTATTTAGGAGTACAAAATATTAGGCTTTCCCCAGCAACCCGATTCTAGCTTCTCTCCCCCCCCCCCCTCAAAGAAAGGGCACAGAGGTGAAGAGGAGAAGATGTGCGCTTTTCCAACGCCCACAGAAAACGTGCTGCAGACTCCCCTGCCGGGATCCCAACGCATCTCTCTGGTTTGTGTGATGAAGCCTGGGAAGCTCCTGAAGCCTGGAAAGAACTGCTGGGGGGGGGATCCAGCTGTGCCCCTGAACTCTGGCGCGGTTCTGGCCTCCCCCTCTCAGCACGCAACAAGCAGACCTCACCCAGAAGGCCACCTGCTCCCCGTTCCCTCCTCTCTCCAAGGCAGTTCCCTCTCTGCAAAGAGGCTGGGGATCGGGGGGGAGCAGGAAAAGAACGTGGCCTTCCCCACCTTTGGCTTCCCCCGAGCAGGACTCTCACTGGGGCAGCACTTCGGTCTGGAGCAGCTGTCAGTGGGGCTCCAACGGGGGGGGGGAGGGGACAGGCTGGGCTTCCCAGCAGCTCCTGTGTGACGTGGCCCCTCCCCCCCGACTCCAGAGCTGGGCATGTCTCTCAGAGCAAGGGGGAGGGGCCGCTTTACAGAGGAGCTCCTGCAAAACTTACCCCGGGGATGGCAAATTTATGACACGCATGTCCAAGGTGACACACTGCAACGTTTGTGGTGACACAACAGCAATCACCGGTACCTGACAAAACTGGGGGCGCAATCCGAACCCACTCTCCAGCCCTGACGTAGCGGTGCCAGTGGGGCATGTGCTGCATCCTGCAGTTGGGGGGGGGCAGTCACGGAGGCCCCCTCAAGGGAAGGGACTGTTGGTTCCCTTCCCTTGGAGCTGCATTGCCCTTACCCTGCTGCTGGAAAGTGGGTTAGGACTGCGCCTTGAGTCTGTTTTGCTCGTTTCTCATTCTGGTAAGTATTCGGTGTTCCTTTATATAATACATAGCATCACGCATGATGGGACCGTATTTTTTTGTTTAAATAGATGAACATAAATAATTGCTTCTCCTTTGCTTGGGAGGGGGTTGACCCACCAGCAGAGTCAATTTCGGCTTTTTCCTAGGTTTTGACACACCGAGCCCAGAAAGGCCACCATCACTGACTCAGCCTCCCCCCCCCCCACCTGCAGGAATTCCATGGGCAGCCGTACCGCAGGGGCCGAGACGGTGAATTGCATGCTGGAGACCTCAGGATCCATCCCTGGCAGGAACCCAGGGGAGGGCTGGGATATGTCTCTGCCTGAGTCCCTGCAGAGTTGCTAGTACAGACCAGTGGCGTACCTGATGGGGGCAAAGGGGAAGCCCTGGGCACTTTGGGGGTCCTTGCATCAGAGGGGCGGAGCACCGGGAAGCCACTTGGTTTCACTGCGCTCCACCCTTCTGAGAAGCTAAAATGGAGAGCGGCAAAGGCAAGGGGCTTCCCGGAGCTCTGCCCCTCCCTCTACAGTCGGAGGAGCGGGAGCAGGAGGGCAGGGTCGGTAGCGCGGAGGGGTGTCCCTGGGCATTGCAATCCCCCCCCCAAGACTGCCCTTGTGCAGACAGTACAGAGCGAGACGGACCAAGAGGCCGACTGGGAAGGCGACTTCTCCCTGCTCGCGAACTCTGTGAGTGCCACTCCGGGCGAGCTCAGGCTGAGGGGAAGAGCTGCCTTCAGGGCCTAGACACCCCTGTAAGCCCCTCGGCTGAGGTGGGCAGAAAATCTCCCCCTGACCCAGCAAACGTCCTTCCTGCAGCAGGGCCTGATCCTGGGCATACTATGAATGGGCCAAACACTGAACGGTCTCAGGGGGAGGGGAATGGCCAAGTGCCACCAGCTCTGCCAGCTTCAAGGGGCCCCTTCAACAGACTGGGCAGGTCCCACTTGGAACTGGGCACATTTCACCCTTGTTTTCTTTAGGCAGTCGTGTCTCTCCTGCCCTCCCACCACCAGCCCCTCAATCAGGCCAAGCTCGGTTGTGCAACAGTGAGGAACGAGAAGTGGGGTAACTCCAGACTTTGGCTCCCGCCCACAGAGAGGAAGGGCGTCCTTACCCAGAGAGGCCACCATCCCATAATTCTCCAGCATGATTTCCCTGTACAGGGTCTTCTGGCCTGGATCCAGCAGGGCCCACTCCTCTGCCGTGATGTGCACAGCCACCTCCTCGAAGGACACCAGACCCTGCAAGGAGGGAACAGTCATTACTAATAATGTCCCTCTAACTCATTGTATTGGAAAAGGCAGGAGATACCCCGAGGAGATAGGGAATGGTATCAGCAGTGGCCCCTGGTCCAAATAAGCCAGGAAGTACAGGATTAACCCCCAAGGTCTTTGCCTGCAGCAGGAACACAGCTGCAGGCTGATGAGGGCCCTGGCTAGGAAGGGATTAGCACAGGTGCAGTTGGGTGTGGCTGATGAATGAAAGCCTGCCCAACAACAGGCACCGATTGGCCTGAGTCAGAATAAAGCTGAAGGCAGGAGCTGCAGTATGTTAGCACTAGGTAGGTGCAGCACTGGGCAAGTGTAGCAAGGAAGGAAAGTGGCTGTGGCTTCACTGCCTGACTGATGGCTTGCTGGATGGACTGACCGACGGACTGTTAAAGGACTGGATACGGTAAGGTTATTGGGGGGAATAACTGTGGAGAATAGTTTTATCGCAGCCACACTCCTGGAGCCACCAAGTACAGGAGGC
Source organism: Lerista edwardsae (assembly GCA_029204185.1). NCBI lineage: Eukaryota > Metazoa > Chordata > Lepidosauria > Squamata > Scincidae > Lerista > Lerista edwardsae. Next base: position 5,252 of record JAJKFI010040092.1, read on the forward strand.
AGCTGTGGCTTAGGCAAGCTGACTGCCTATTGTGTGGTGGGGGGGTTTTGTGGTGCCAAGTTAGACTCAGGGTATTTTGAACTAAGCTGGTGATGAGGGCAGCCTGGAGGAGGCTGGCCAGTCGGAGATTCCAAGCAAGACTGCTGGAAGAGAGGAGGCCCAGTGGGTGACTGAACCCCCTCCTCCCCCTTGCCTGTCTCTGAGGCTGCTCTGGAGGGCAAACTAGGTAGCCTAGTGTGGGTTTTGGGGCCCTTGGGGAGGCCCAGCAGGGAATTTGGCAGAACACTCATCCCTTTGGACATAAAGCCCCCTGCTCTTTTCTCACAGTCTCAAAAGAGAAATTAAGTTGGCAGCCACCGAGTGTTTTCCACCTGTATATTTTGCACATTGGACTAATTGGTTACCTGAGTTCCTTCTAGCTGTCCCCTGCTAACTGGGCAAGAGGCACTTTGTGTTGGATATGTAGGCAACTCCGTTTGCTGTCCGGAGGGGGCAGTGTTGCATGTATATATGGTAAAAGAAAGCACCTCTATTTGATTGGTCAGGCACAGCTTCTTGTTTAGAATGCCCAGATGGGTGTGGTTGGCTTTGACAGTTTAACTGTCAAAGTTGTCAGTTGAGTCTGAGTCTTTTTCATCTGCTGACATGTAGGAGAGGGGAGCAATTTATACTAGCTCTCCAAATCCTGTCAGGAAAGTGAATGTAGCTATATGTGAAATGCAGTGTAACCATATATAGACATTACCAGCATATGATAGCCTGAAACAGTAATTGTAAATATAACCAGTTAAAGTTTTAATCAAAGCCAGTCAGAGCACGTTACAAGAGTAAATAACATTTTCTGTTACAAAGTTACCAAGTGCCTACAGAGTCCTTCTTTCAGTCTAGTAGCAAGAAGTGTGTGAGAGAGAAAAACAGGCTTGCTCCACAGGGGAATTCCGCAGTGCTTTAAACGACTCTGTTTTCCCCTTTAAGCATACAGAATATATACCATAACCTTGTAAAGGAACATATATCCCAATACTTTTTTAAGTGGTTTTCCTCTTATATTTAGCAGGGGGAGAGTAACTGTCCCTCTTCACTCCTGCACAATGTCTTTTCTAGTGGTGGCTGCTGCTACTGGTCTGCATTGTTTTAGATTGTGAGCCCTTTTGGGATAGGGAGCCCATTAACTTTAATTTTTTGCCTGTAAACTTTTTGTTGAAAAATGGTATACAAATACTGTTTGCTTGCTTGCTTCTTTTTTTCTGATGGAAAATGCCAGCCCTGTACAACTTGCAGGTTCCTGAAGGAAAACGCCACATGGCTCCTTTAGTGATGGTACCTACAGAACTAGCCTGGGGGCACAGTCCGAAACTGAGTTAGGCCAGCATAGGCTAAGCCAGCAAAGTTTGGCCAGCACAGTTTGGCCACCGTAAAGTATGCTTGGACCACTCTCACAGCGCAATCCTATATTAGTGCCGGCACTGCGCTCTTGCGCCGGCCGAACACTGCCGTGAACATGCCGTAAAGCGCATCAGCGCTATGGCGCTCGGCCAGCGCAAGCATCAGTGCTCAGGCGCTGGCGTGACAGTTGGCAGCGTTAGCCATGTGCCAGTCAAGCACCCTGCACTTGGTTGGCAAAGGGCCTCTGCGAGGGTATTTCAGAGGCGTTCTGGGGGCGTAACTGGATGATGCAGTGGGTGGAGATGGTGGTTATGATGTGGTTGTGACACAGGACGGCCGTAGTGCCATATCCTAACGCCTGTTCCCTGCCATGGCGGCCTTGATTCGGGCCGCTCCTGTGCACGTTCCTCTGCACCTGTTATCTTGCCGACGCAGATCCGAGCAGACCCATAGGGGTGACCGGTGCTTACGCGGGTGCAAGGGGAAACCCTCCCCTTGTCCTGCACGTTGCTGCTGCTGCAGCCTCCGAATGAGCCTTGGGATGTGGCCCTGCTATGTCGGCCTTACTAGTCCGGCATAAGGTAGGATTGCGCTCTCAGAGTCAGAGAGGCCAACACACAGACATGCGCCATCCTCCCTGACTCCCAGAGTGGTCCAGACACACTTTATGGTGGCCCTTGTGCTGGCCAAACTTGGCTGGCTTAGCTTATGCTGGCCTGACTACAGTTCAGGATTGCGCTCTGGGAGGCAGGATGACGTCCCCCTCCTTGCAAAGTGGTCTAGGAAGGGCTGGCAGAGTCCCTGCATGTTCAGTCACGTATAAGGACCCAGAATGCCGTTTGACCATCTTTTCAATTATTTGGTCATCTTATCTATCTATTCAGCTGCCACTCCTAAAATCCTTGAAATATCTTTATGAACAAGGGAGGGGAGCAGAAATTGCAGACGGAGCCAAGAGGGAGAATCTCTAGGGCCAGATGGGACAAGCACCCCCCCCCGGAACCCCCCCAGACCTAATCCACAGACTGGAGGGCTGGATCAGGAGGCTCAGATGTGACCGCCTGGAAAGACGGGGCCAACCTGGACCTTGCAAAGGAGCATCTCCTTTAAAAACCAGAAAGGATTGTGAAGAGCTCCAGAAGGATCTCTCCCAGTTGGGGGAATGGGCAGCCAAATGGCAGATGCGTTTCAACATAGACAAATGTAAAGTGATGCACATTGGGGCAAAAAACCAAAACTTTACCTATAGGCTAATGGGTTCTAAGCTGTCTGTGACAGCTCAGGAGAGAGATCTCGGGGTGCTGGTGGACAATTCAATGAAGGTATCGACCCAGTGTGCGTCAGCAATTAAGAAGGCCAATTCCATGCTTGGGGTCATTAAAAAAGGGGTTGAGAATAAAACAGCCAATATTATCATGCCATTGTACAAATCGATGGTAAGGCCACACCTGGAATATTGTGTCCAGTTCTGGTCGCCGCATCTCAAAAAGGACATAGTGGAGTTGGAAAAGGTGCAGAAGAGAGCGACAAAAATGATTACGGAGCTGGGGCACCTCCCTTATGAAGAAAGACTGCAGCGTTTGGGGCTCTTCAGTCTAGAAAAAAGGCGCCTGAGGGGGGACATGATTGAGACATACAAAATTATGCATGGGATGGATAAAGTGGGTAGAGGGAGGTTCTTTTCCCTCTCTCAAAACACCAGAACCAGGGGGCATCCGCTAAAACTGAGGTTTGGGAGAGTCAAAACAGATAAAAGGAAGTACTTTTTTACCCAGCGGGTGGTTAATCTGTGGAACTCTTTGCCACAGGAGGTGGTGATGGCATCTGGTCTTGATGCCTTTAAGAGGGGATTGGACAGATTTCTGGAGGAAAGGTCCATCGTGGGCTATAGGCAATGATGGATTGTGCAACCTCCTTACAAAGGTGGTGGGCTACTGGTACCGGGTGCAAGGGAGCGGCAACAGGATGCAAGCATCTTGTTGTTTCATGCCTCCCTGGGGCACCTGGTGGGCCGCTATGAGATACAGGAAGCTGGACTAGATGGGCCTTTGGCCTGATCCAGCAGGGCTCTTCTTATGTTCTTATGTTCTTATCTCAAAAGCTGACCTTCCTTCCTGGGCCTGTCAGGGTCTTGTCTCGGTGGCAACGTTCGCTCTACACATGCTTTGTGCTTCCGTTTCTAGGATTTGTACCTGTTTGTTGTTCTGGGCTCAGAACCACAGCTGGTCTTTAGCCACCTTCTCTTGCTCAAACACACACACATTCGCGCACTCTCTCTCTCTCTCTCTCTCTCTAGCTTTCTCTCTCTCTCTCTCACACACACACACACACACACACACACACACACTTCTTACCGCACCAGATAAAATTGATTCTTTCCGGGCCTGTGCGAAGGAATGAGGCATCTGTTCTGTTCCTATCACATTGTCCTGGTGATCCGCCCCTTACCTGAGCAGGCTGCAGAGTGCCAGATTCCACTCCATGCCAAGGAGGAGACCATCTGGAACATGGGCCTAACGCCATCACACCACCTGCGAGGAGACAAGCACGAGGGCAAGACTTTAACCCTTCCGACATTTTCCAACTTCACCTCCAGCTGCCATTTGACAATGTTTTCCTATTTCCTCCATTCTGCAACACTCCTTGAGTCAGCACAAGTAACTTGGGCCGGCCTCACTCCAGATTAGGATTGCACCCTCAGAAAACAGGCTGGACTGTGAATTTCATTGTCCGCAGTTTTCGGCATCTGCGGAGGTTCTGGGAAGGGGACCCCTGCAGATGCCAAGGACTGATGTGTACATTGCTGGCTCCCACTAACCAGTGCCAACGTATCCCAGAAAAGAGGGGAGTTTCTCTTAGGTGAAGGGTCCCCATTCAGCCAACGCCCTCTGGGCTGAAACCACGGCTGTGTGAGGCAGTCCTGCGCATGAGCAAGTTCAACTTATTCATAAATGACCTGGAGACAGGGATAAGCAGCGAGATGGCCAAGTTTGCGGATGACACAAAACTTTTCCGGGTGGTGAAGACCAGAAGGGATTGTGAAGAGCTCCACAAGGATCTCTCCAAGTTGGGGGAATGGGCAGCCAAACGGCAGATGCGTTTCAATGTAGACAAGTGTAAAGTGATGCACATTGGGGCCAAAAACCAAAACTTCACCTATAGCCTAATGGGTTTTGAGCTGTCTCTGACAGCTCAGAAGAGAGATCTTGGGGTGCTGGTGGACAATTCAATGAAGGTATCGACCCAGTGTGTGGCGGCAGTTAAGAGGGCAAATTCCATGCTTGGGGTAATTTAAAAAGGGGTTGAGAATAAAACAGCCAGTATTATCATGCCATTGTACAAATCGATGGTAAGGCCACACCTGGAATATTGTATCCAGTTCTGGTCGCCGCATCTCAAAAAGGACCTAGTGGAGCTGGAAAATGCACAGAAGAGAGCGACAAAAATGATTACGGGGCTGGGGCACCTCCCTTATGAAAAAAGACTGCAGCGTTTGGGGCTCTACAGCCTGGAAAAAAGGCGCCTGAGGGGGGGACATGATTGAGACATACAAAATTATGCACGGAAGGGATAGAGTCGATAGAGGGATGTTCTTTTCCCTCTCTCAAAACACCAGAACCAGGGGGCATCCGCTAAAATGGGTTGGGAGAGTTAAAACAGATAAAAGGAAGTATTTTTTACCCAGCAGGTAGGTAATCTGTGGAACTCTTTGCCACAGGAGGTGGTGATGGCATCTGGTCTAGATGCCTTTAAGAGGGGATTGGACGGATTTCTGGAAGAAAAGTCCATTGTGGGCTACAGGCCATGATGGATTGTGCAACCTCCTTACATTAACAGTAGGCTACTTCAGAGTACCAGGTGCAAGGGAATGGCAACAGGATGCAAGCATCTTGCTGTCTCGTGCCTCCCTGGGGAACCTGGTGGGCCGCTGTGAGATACAGGAAGCTGGACTAGATGGGACTTTGGCCTGATCCAGCAGGCGCTTCTTATTATATGTTCTTAAGTTACCTGCCAATTCCTCTTCTTCTTCCTGGAGATGCTGGGAAAACGCCCACTCCCCTTCTTCCAGCTGAGAAACGATGGCAGGTTTGGGAAACTCCTCTGCGAAGGAAAATGCAGATGAGTTACTTATTACTACAAACTATCCCAGATTTCCTACCTCAACAATGTATCTAGCTCCCACCCCCAAGCCCTCAGACCACAAACAGAAGATGCAAACAGTGGGAGCTCTCAGCAATAACAGGCTGCAGACACAACCGCCTGGTTCCCCAGGGATCGGTCAGGTTTATGCGAGCTGAATCTTGCTGCTTATAACACCTGGAACAAATCACGAGTTGGGAATCCACTTGTCATGGTGAAAAGCAGCATGTGGCTTTAATCCACCTCACACCTCATGAAAAGCAAACCCCAACCAGCAAGCCTAAAATTCCTCTTTCCCTTCTCCTTCCAACAAGTCTTCCAATTTTTCAAAACAAGGGAAGGGATCAAGATCTGGGCGCGAAGGAAAACGATGAGAAGGATGGCTCATGTTGTGGTTCCTTTGCTTGGTTCCACTGCCAAGGGCACAAGATCCAGCCCCACACTCCCCATTTCAGTGGGGCAAGCCCAACAGTGAGGCACGAGAAGTGGGGCAATTCCAGCCTTTGGCTCCCACCCACAGGGAGGAAGGGCGTCCTTACCCAGAGAGGCCACCATCCCATAATTCTCCAGCATGACGTCCCTGTACAGAGCCTTCTGGCCTGGATCCAGCAGAGCCCACTCCTCCGCCGTGAAGCGCACAACCACCTCCTCGAAGGACACCGGACCCTGCAAGGGGGAAACAGTCTCTCCTCACTCAGAATGTCCCACTCACCCCCTGCTCTTCGTCTCACAAGCTGAAAAGGGAAATTAAGGTACATTTGGCAAGTCAGACCAGTGGGTTGCCTGGTTTTCTTCTCCCTTCTATTCCAGTGTTTCTCCAACTACAGGTCGGGATGCAGTTGGTGGGTCGCAACCTGAGGTCAGGTGAGTCGCGGAATGCAGGAAGCCACCATCTTGGAAGCTGCAGACCTCACTCCTGCTATATTCCTTTTCTGAGTGTTGATAGTTTGAATTTTCAAGTGAGGTTTTTTTTCTTTCTTAAAATTGTTTTTAATTCAGTGCTGGTTGAGCTGCTGGTACTGCCTGAAGCTAAGCAGGAGAATCTGCTGTTTGCTTTAGGATGGGAGACGGATGCCAGGTTGTGACAAGCTGCAGTACTTGTGGTGGCAGAACAGAGGCGCTGTGGAGCTGACTACTCACTGCAAGTGAGAACTGCGGTGCAGTGTGTGAGAAGGCCAGCCGGCAAAGAACGGAATACGACCTTGAGGACCTGTCTAGGCTTGACTTGCGATTGCCTGCTGAGGCTTGATGGTAGGCAGCCAAAGGAGAGAACCACACTGTGAAGGCTATTTCTGGGGCTGAGGATTGGCGGATCACAAGAATACTGTAGATTTGTAAAAACCCCATTGAAAAAATGGTGGTTTAGACTAGCCTGCTCATGGAAGCTTCACCGGCTTAGAAACGGAGGTGAGCATTGCCCCCTACAGTCGGTCACGACTAGACCATTCGGTCGTGTGGAAATCTTTACCTTTATGCTTAGGGAAAGATATTCTCAACTGCAAGGAACATCTGTCAACACAGGAGGACAGTTTAAGAATAGGGGAAAAATCATAAGAGCTTCTTGATCAACTGATCAGCATTCCAAATCTGTGGAGTTCAGAGATTCCTGCAGCACTCGGCAAAACGCTTCTTTCCAGGCCTGTGAGAGGCCCCCAGTCTGGTCCCTGCACATCGCCCTGGTGTCCTGACCCTCACCTGAGCAGGCTGCAGAGTGGCCGATTCTGCTCCAAGGCGAGGAGGAGACAGTCCGGAAAGCGGCCCCGACACCATCCTAGTGCCTGTGAGAAAAGAAGGGAGATGGGGAGACTTTCACCCTTCATGCCCTTTCCAAACAGGGCTCCCTGAGGCTACTGGACACGATTTTCCTCTCCGCTCCATTGTTGTGGTTCTGATTAAAAAAAGCCCAAGTGGTGTGAGCCCCACACACCTTCCTCCAGGAAGTCCCGTCTTTTCCGCTGCCTCCCTCAACCCCTCCTGCTGCTATTCCTTCCCAAAGCCCAGCCCCGGACACTGCTGGGGGGGCCACCCTGCTTGGTCCTCCTCCGATCCGCTCTCTGACCGACTCCCAAGTTCTTCTGGATCAGGCCTGGATGCCAGAAGGAGTCTTTTCCACTGCCAAATCCAGTTCTCCTTCTTACAACTTTCATCGCACCTGCCTCTGCTGAAACCAGGAGCAAAGAAGCAGCGAAGCCCTTTCAGGTTTATAATACTATTCTCCAGGGTCCTTCCTACATCCTGCTGTTTGGGGCCTTGGAGCCCAGTTAAAAACACCTCTTGGGAGGCCCCAGGTTCCCAATCCAAGTCTATAGAGTCTACAGGCCCACCCCCATTTGGCCTCTGTGCCAGATGAAGGCTGCAGAGGAGCATGTGGTGGTCAGGAGGATTGGTGGGGTGGGGGACGTAGGGGAGGGGAAGAACTAGGTGGGGGAAGGGAGTCAGTCGGACCTGGGAGGGGGTAGGGACACTGCTGCCGAAACCTAGATCTCCTACCGGGTCATGGAGACTGACACACCTGAACATACAATTTCGTACAGGATTGGGGTGGCTGACCCCAGCACGGGGCCCCATTGGGAGCAAGGGGTCCAAGTGACTTAAAGCCAGCCCCATACTGAGACTGGCCCCTTCTGCGGATGCTGTTTCGCAGTTCCTGTCAAAGTCCCCCAGGACTGAAGTAACACCATTTAAGAGATGAACTTAGGCTGCGTTCTTTTTTCAGCTTCTAGCACTAGAAGCGCTCAAGAGCTCTTGTTCTTCAGGTTCCAGCGTGCTCAGGCCATATAATGTGTTTTTTTCAGCTAGTAGCACGCTCCCCACGCCAGCATTTTCAGTAGTGAGCTCAGAGCTAGGAAAGATGGCGACGTCCATGCAAACATCAGCCTCCCGGACAGTCAGAGAGTGGATTTTGAAACCGATTCTGAAAACTGGCACGAATATGCGTAATTAAAATTAATGTGTTCTCTTAGCTGTATTTAAATAAATGGTCCGTTGGCATCCAAGTCCTTTTCCCCCCTCTTTCCTTCAAGTTGCCAGTTTCAAACCCAGCCAGGAAGATGTGCCTGCGAGTGTGTAACAACTTAAACTTTAAAAAAAAAAACTTTAAAAAAAAGTTAGAAGAGCTAAAAAAAACTGCTTGGTGGGATGAAGAGAATGATGAACCAATGAAGTGCACATATTTTGTGAAACGAAAGGGGAGATTCAGAAGGCAACAGACTCTGAACACAGCCACGGATTCCGCCCGGTGTGAGATGCTGAACTCCTGTCCACGCACCTTCTCCACATTCCTTCTCTCTCACTCTCTCCGTTTTCTCCTTCTGAATGTGGGACTTCAGGGGTGTGTGTGCATTTGCCTGACTGACTTCTGGGTGTGTGTGTGTGTGTGTGTGAGAGAGAGAGAGAGAGAGAGAGAGAGATTGACTTCGGAGGGGTGTGCGTGTGTGACTGCCTGACTTCCAAGTAAAGGGGTGCGAGTGCGCGTCTTCAGTGGGGTGAGTGACTGACTGACTGCAGGGGGGCCTGTGCGCGTCTGACTGACTGACTTTGGCGGGGGTCTGGGCGCCTTCCGAGGGGGGGGGGCAGCTTTCCGAGAGTGGCAGGAAGGGAGGCGGCCAGAAACCCACCCGCGGCGGCGGAGGCGGCAGCCAAGAAGAGGCTCCGAGTCGAGGCGCGGAGCCCATGAAGTCAGCGCCTTCCCCCGCCTGGTGCAGGGAAGGGAAGGAGGCGAGGAGGAAACAAGGAGGGAGACGGCCAGAGCCTCCCCAGCGCCCGCCCGCCCCTCGCACCCTGAAGGGGGAGCGAGTCCTCCAGTCCCAAAACCCCAGACGCGCCCCACGGAAGGGGGAGGCAGAAGCAGCGCCACTTCGCTTCAGAGGAGCCGCGCAAGAAGGGCGCTGCAAACCTCCCCCCTCCCTCCACGTGCGGCTGAAAGAGGGACGCGGCCTTGGCATGCAGAGGGCGGCGGTGCGGAGAGCGTCGCAGCCCCTCTTCGCAGCCCCCTTTCCCTTACCCGGCCGGGCTCTGAGCCTGCCCGTCTCGGCCCACCCGAGGGCTCCCCTTCCTCTTCGCCCTGGGACTTAACTCCCCTTCGGCCCTCCAAGGGCTTCGGACTCACCAGAGCGCGCTGCCGAGCCCAAACACACGTGGGAGCGGCAAAGGGCGGGGCGGAGCTCCACGGGTTTCCCGCCCCCTCCTCCAACTCCGCCCGCCCCCTTTAACCCTTCGAGTGCCAGGCAGCCGAAGGCCTCCACTCTCCCGAGGAGGACACCCAGGCCGGGCAGGAGGCGGAGTCCAGACTCAGCATTTCTTCCCCCTGCGCGGCTTCTCCAGCCTTGTCCTTGCTTGGAGGAAACTGGTGCGGAGGTTACCATCATGGCAGAAAGCCTTCAGAATGCAGCTGCAAGGGAGTGGCCACGGGATGCAGGCGTCTTGTTGTCTCCTGGGTTCCCTGAGGCATCTGGTGGGCCACTGTGAGATGCAGGAAGCTGGACCAGATGGGCCCTTGGCCTGATCCAGCAGGGCTCTTCTTAGGTTCTTACTGAGACCTCTATCAGGTAGTTTGTTGCCTCAAGTCCGAGTGGACCCAGACAGGTGGATCAAGGCTAGGAAGGGGGATCGGAAGTAGGCAGTGCTGCCACTGCTGATCGCCCCTGGCCTCCATCTGCCCCCCCCCCGCCCTGCCCCACTCTTCATTCCTCCCCCTCCCATTTCACAGACACTGTGCTGAATTACCACTGCTGGGGTCACTGGCAGGCCACTGGCGTGTGGCCCTGGCCACTTCCTGCTGGGTGTGGCATCACATTGCATATCACCTTTTGCAGCAGCCATTGAAAGCATGATGCGCTGCTGGCACACACGTCCCAAAGGCAGAGCGACTGATTGGGACGGGGCCTTTGAACACAGGAAATGCAGGTGTCTTAGGACATTACAGGCCAAACACAGAGATGGCCGTCAACAAGGAGAGACGCAAGGACTAGCACAAGGGGATGTGGGAAGCAAAAGGCAAGTGCATTCAGTGGGGGCCTTGCAGGCGGCAGGGGTTGCGTAGGAAGACCTGTGTGAGTAAGTTCTGCAGGGACAGCAGATCGTGCAAATTGGGTGAGAACAACTGGAGAGGAGGGGGGGGCAGGTCCAGGTAGCCTATTTCTATAACCAGGAGGTGGCAC
>JAJKFI010040093.1:0-15927 GCA_029204185.1 Lerista edwardsae
TGTGGGTTCTTTGATGCATAGCCAGGCCATTGCACTGACTGAAGCTCATTCCACACTCCATGCATATATAGGGTTTCTCCCCTGTGTGGGTTCTTTGATGCATAGCCAGGCCATTGCACTGACTGAAGCTCATTCCACACTCCATGCATATATAGGGTTTCTCCCCTGTGTGGGTTGTTTGATGCGAAGCCCAGCCATTGCACTGACTGAAGCTCTTTCCACACTCTATGCATTTATAGGGTTTCTCCCCACTGTGGGTCCTTTTGTGAACAGTCAGGACAAATCTCCTATTAAAGCTCTTTCCACATTCCAAGCATTTAAAGGGTTTCTCCCTTGGGTGGATTTTTTGATGTCTTGTAAGTTTTGATTTATTACTGAAAGACTTTGCACATTGAGGGCAATCGTATTTCTGTGGTCCAGTTGCTTTTTCTTCATTTAATGGAATAATATTGACATCCCCACCCTGATGAACATCGTCATTTCTCCATTGCTCTGTCTGGTTTCTCTCCTGCTTCTTCGATCTGTCCTGATGCGCAGCTTTCTCCTTTTTGTGGATCATTTCAGGGGAAGTTTGACCTCCCCTTGAACTGGACTTCTTTCTCCACTTAGAGCACTGAAATGAGTTCTTTCCTGTGGTGACTTTGCTGCACTTATCAATGTTGGATTTGCCGCTGCTTGATTCCCCTTGCAAAGGATCAGTCCGTGGCTTCCACTTCAGACGTTTCTGTTGGTTTAGGATTTCACGGACACGAGAACCCTGACCAGCGACAGATGGGGTCCTCCAGACAACTGGTGGGCTTCCCTCCTGCCCCCCTGATCCGCCCTGAGCACTCCAAGGCACCTCCTCCATGCCAACCACGGCCACTTCCAGGGACAGCCCACGTGGCTCCCTCTCACCCTGACGGTCTTCTCTGTTGATTCCTGGAATAGGGAGAGAATTTTGATTAGGGGTAAAATTGAACCTCTAAGGAGCACTCCTGGGCAGGTACACTCCGTAGGAAACCCACAGATTCCGTGGCACTGACTCCCACGAAGGTCTGCTTCGGATTGCAGCCCTGCTCAGTGACGGATTCCTGGGTGGGTGTTGTTGTGGAGAAGCAGCACAATTGTGGCTGTGTAGCCTGTTGCGTAGGATGGACGCTGCTCTAGTGGACGTTTCTTCGGAGCAGTCAGAACAGGGCAGCCTCCCTCTGCATTCTCCTGGGCCTCACAGAGGAACATATCCAGCCTCACTGGATCAGGCCAAAGGCCCACCTAGTCCAGCTTCCTGCATCTCACAGTGGCCCACCAGGTGCCTCAGGGAATACACAAGACACGGGCATCTTGTTGCCACTCCCCTGCATCCGGCACTCCGAGGTAGCCTACCTCTAAAGTAAGGAGGTGGCGCTAAACATCACGGCCTGAAGCCTGTGATAGACTTTTCCTCCAGAAATCTATCCAGTCCCCTTTTAAAAGCATCTGCGCCAGATGCCATCATCACCTCCTGCGGCAAGGAGTTCCACAGATTATTGACCCGCTGTTTTCTCTCTCCCAACACTCAATTTTAGTGGATGTCCCCTGGTTCTGGATTTGTGTGAGAGGGAAGGGATGAATAAGCCAGTGTGCTGAGCCTGCCCAGTGAAGGAAGTGGCCAGAGGGGGACAAGGACTCAACCCACACCGCTCCCCAAAAACACCCCAATCGCTGGAAAGTGACTCTTACAGCATGCTCAGCGACATGGACAGGTTAAGGTGTGAAAATCCCAAAGGAGAGAGTCCAAAGGCACCGTATTCACCCCTAAAAATGCAGGAATCAGTAACTCCAAATCTCAGCCACGTGGTGTTAATTTAAAAAAAATGCAGAATGGCTCTTCCTGGAGGCTGGGCATCCTCTGTAAGGACAGGCCCCGCCTCTGCTGTGCAGGGATAGGCAGAATCTGGAAGACAGGCAGTCTCTGGCTACGGCTCGTCTTCCCATTCCAAATCCCTCTGCTCCAGCGCACCTTCCTCCAGGACCCCGCAACATGCACACGCGAGCACGGAAATGGGAAAGCACGGAAGGAGCCCAAGTGTCGGCCGACAGTGCTGAGGTCAGAGGAGACCTCGCTTCAGAACAGAGTCTTTGCCAACCCTTGGCTGGGATATCGCCTGCGCTCCTCTCTGAGGAGGTTGGTGTGGAGGGTGTTTTGCGTCCTTCGATCCCACCCAGAGGGGGTCCTTGCACTGTGCTCTGTGTAAGGTTAACCCTGAACATGGACCTGGAAACCACAGCTGGACCCGGATGAAGAGCGAAGGTCCCGCGCATGGGAGCAGGATGCGCCACTTGACTCCACCTGCACTGGCTGCCTGGATGACTGCAAGCTCAAGTTCTTCGGGGGGGAGGTCACTTGCCAGGCCCTGAACCGATGCTCGCCCCACCCAGCCAACACCCTCTGAGCAGAGGCCTCTGCCGTGACAACCAGCCCCGTTACCTGTGGAGCCCTCTTCTTCCTCCTGCAGATCCTGGAAGAACGCAAACTCCCCTCCTTCCAGCTGGGAAATGACGGCAGGTTTGGGAAACTCCTCTGAGAAGGAAGTAAGGGGAAGAGTTTATTTAGGAGTACAAAATATTAGGCTTTCCCCAGCAACCCGATTCTAGCTTCTCTCCCCCCCCCCCCTCAAAGAAAGGGCACAGAGGTGAAGAGGAGAAGATGTGCGCTTTTCCAACGCCCACAGAAAACGTGCTGCAGACTCCCCTGCCGGGATCCCAACGCATCTCTCTGGTTTGTGTGATGAAGCCTGGGAAGCTCCTGAAGCCTGGAAAGAACTGCTGGGGGGGGGATCCAGCTGTGCCCCTGAACTCTGGCGCGGTTCTGGCCTCCCCCTCTCAGCACGCAACAAGCAGACCTCACCCAGAAGGCCACCTGCTCCCCGTTCCCTCCTCTCTCCAAGGCAGTTCCCTCTCTGCAAAGAGGCTGGGGATCGGGGGGGAGCAGGAAAAGAACGTGGCCTTCCCCACCTTTGGCTTCCCCCGAGCAGGACTCTCACTGGGGCAGCACTTCGGTCTGGAGCAGCTGTCAGTGGGGCTCCAACGGGGGGGGGGAGGGGACAGGCTGGGCTTCCCAGCAGCTCCTGTGTGACGTGGCCCCTCCCCCCCGACTCCAGAGCTGGGCATGTCTCTCAGAGCAAGGGGGAGGGGCCGCTTTACAGAGGAGCTCCTGCAAAACTTACCCCGGGGATGGCAAATTTATGACACGCATGTCCAAGGTGACACACTGCAACGTTTGTGGTGACACAACAGCAATCACCGGTACCTGACAAAACTGGGGGCGCAATCCGAACCCACTCTCCAGCCCTGACGTAGCGGTGCCAGTGGGGCATGTGCTGCATCCTGCAGTTGGGGGGGGGCAGTCACGGAGGCCCCCTCAAGGGAAGGGACTGTTGGTTCCCTTCCCTTGGAGCTGCATTGCCCTTACCCTGCTGCTGGAAAGTGGGTTAGGACTGCGCCTTGAGTCTGTTTTGCTCGTTTCTCATTCTGGTAAGTATTCGGTGTTCCTTTATATAATACATAGCATCACGCATGATGGGACCGTATTTTTTTGTTTAAATAGATGAACATAAATAATTGCTTCTCCTTTGCTTGGGAGGGGGTTGACCCACCAGCAGAGTCAATTTCGGCTTTTTCCTAGGTTTTGACACACCGAGCCCAGAAAGGCCACCATCACTGACTCAGCCTCCCCCCCCCCCACCTGCAGGAATTCCATGGGCAGCCGTACCGCAGGGGCCGAGACGGTGAATTGCATGCTGGAGACCTCAGGATCCATCCCTGGCAGGAACCCAGGGGAGGGCTGGGATATGTCTCTGCCTGAGTCCCTGCAGAGTTGCTAGTACAGACCAGTGGCGTACCTGATGGGGGCAAAGGGGAAGCCCTGGGCACTTTGGGGGTCCTTGCATCAGAGGGGCGGAGCACCGGGAAGCCACTTGGTTTCACTGCGCTCCACCCTTCTGAGAAGCTAAAATGGAGAGCGGCAAAGGCAAGGGGCTTCCCGGAGCTCTGCCCCTCCCTCTACAGTCGGAGGAGCGGGAGCAGGAGGGCAGGGTCGGTAGCGCGGAGGGGTGTCCCTGGGCATTGCAATCCCCCCCCCAAGACTGCCCTTGTGCAGACAGTACAGAGCGAGACGGACCAAGAGGCCGACTGGGAAGGCGACTTCTCCCTGCTCGCGAACTCTGTGAGTGCCACTCCGGGCGAGCTCAGGCTGAGGGGAAGAGCTGCCTTCAGGGCCTAGACACCCCTGTAAGCCCCTCGGCTGAGGTGGGCAGAAAATCTCCCCCTGACCCAGCAAACGTCCTTCCTGCAGCAGGGCCTGATCCTGGGCATACTATGAATGGGCCAAACACTGAACGGTCTCAGGGGGAGGGGAATGGCCAAGTGCCACCAGCTCTGCCAGCTTCAAGGGGCCCCTTCAACAGACTGGGCAGGTCCCACTTGGAACTGGGCACATTTCACCCTTGTTTTCTTTAGGCAGTCGTGTCTCTCCTGCCCTCCCACCACCAGCCCCTCAATCAGGCCAAGCTCGGTTGTGCAACAGTGAGGAACGAGAAGTGGGGTAACTCCAGACTTTGGCTCCCGCCCACAGAGAGGAAGGGCGTCCTTACCCAGAGAGGCCACCATCCCATAATTCTCCAGCATGATTTCCCTGTACAGGGTCTTCTGGCCTGGATCCAGCAGGGCCCACTCCTCTGCCGTGATGTGCACAGCCACCTCCTCGAAGGACACCAGACCCTGCAAGGAGGGAACAGTCATTACTAATAATGTCCCTCTAACTCATTGTATTGGAAAAGGCAGGAGATACCCCGAGGAGATAGGGAATGGTATCAGCAGTGGCCCCTGGTCCAAATAAGCCAGGAAGTACAGGATTAACCCCCAAGGTCTTTGCCAGCAGCAGGAACACAGCTGCAGGCTGATGAGGGCCCTGGCTAGGAAGGGATTAGCACAGGTGCAGTTGGGTGTGGCTGATGAATGAAAGCCTGCCCAACAACAGGCACCGATTGGCCTGAGTCAGAATAAAGCTGAAGGCAGGAGCTGCAGTATGTTAGCACTAGGTAGGTGCAGCACTGGGCAAGTGTAGCAAGGAAGGAAAGTGGCTGTGGCTTCACTGCCTGACTGATGGCTTGCTGGATGGACTGACCGACGGACTGTTAAAGGACTGGATACGGTAAGGTTATTGGGGGGAATAACTGTGGAGAATAGTTTTATCGCAGCCACACTCCTGGAGCCACCAAGTACAGGAGGCAGCTGTGGCTTAGGCAAGCTGACTGCCTATTGTGTGGTGGGGGGGTTTTGTGGTGCCAAGTTAGACTCAGGGTATTTTGAACTAAGCTGGTGATGAGGGCAGCCTGGAGGAGGCTGGCCAGTCGGAGATTCCAAGCAAGACTGCTGGAAGAGAGGAGGCCCAGTGGGTGACTGAACCCCCTCCTCCCCCTTGCCTGTCTCTGAGGCTGCTCTGGAGGGCAAACTAGGTAGCCTAGTGTGGGTTTTGGGGCCCTTGGGGAGGCCCAGCAGGGAATTTGGCAGAACACTCATCCCTTTGGACATAAAGCCCCCTGCTCTTTTCTCACAGTCTCAAAAGAGAAATTAAGTTGGCAGCCACCGAGTGTTTTCCACCTGTATATTTTGCACATTGGACTAATTGGTTACCTGAGTTCCTTCTAGCTGTCCCCTGCTAACTGGGCAAGAGGCACTTTGTGTTGGATATGTAGGCAACTCCGTTTGCTGTCCGGAGGGGGCAGTGTTGCATGTATATATGGTAAAAGAAAGCACCTCTATTTGATTGGTCAGGCACAGCTTCTTGTTTAGAATGCCCAGATGGGTGTGGTTGGCTTTGACAGTTTAACTGTCAAAGTTGTCAGTTGAGTCTGAGTCTTTTTCATCTGCTGACATGTAGGAGAGGGGAGCAATTTATACTAGCTCTCCAAATCCTGTCAGGAAAGTGAATGTAGCTATATGTGAAATGCAGTGTAACCATATATAGACATTACCAGCATATGATAGCCTGAAACAGTAATTGTAAATATAACCAGTTAAAGTTTTAATCAAAGCCAGTCAGAGCACGTTACAAGAGTAAATAACATTTTCTGTTACAAAGTTACCAAGTGCCTACAGAGTCCTTCTTTCAGTCTAGTAGCAAGAAGTGTGTGAGAGAGAAAAACAGGCTTGCTCCACAGGGGAATTCCGCAGTGCTTTAAACGACTCTGTTTTCCCCTTTAAGCATACAGAATATATACCATAACCTTGTAAAGGAACATATATCCCAATACTTTTTTAAGTGGTTTTCCTCTTATATTTAGCAGGGGGAGAGTAACTGTCCCTCTTCACTCCTGCACAATGTCTTTTCTAGTGGTGGCTGCTGCTACTGGTCTGCATTGTTTTAGATTGTGAGCCCTTTTGGGATAGGGAGCCCATTAACTTTAATTTTTTGCCTGTAAACTTTTTGTTGAAAAATGGTATACAAATACTGTTTGCTTGCTTGCTTCTTTTTTTCTGATGGAAAATGCCAGCCCTGTACAACTTGCAGGTTCCTGAAGGAAAACGCCACATGGCTCCTTTAGTGATGGTACCTACAGAACTAGCCTGGGGGCACAGTCCGAAACTGAGTTAGGCCAGCATAGGCTAAGCCAGCAAAGTTTGGCCAGCACAGTTTGGCCACCGTAAAGTATGCTTGGACCACTCTCACAGCGCAATCCTATATTAGTGCCGGCACTGCGCTCTTGCGCCGGCCGAACACTGCCGTGAACATGCCGTAAAGCGCATCAGCGCTATGGCGCTCGGCCAGCGCAAGCATCAGTGCTCAGGCGCTGGCGTGACAGTTGGCAGCGTTAGCCATGTGCCAGTCAAGCACCCTGCACTTGGTTGGCAAAGGGCCTCTGCGAGGGTATTTCAGAGGCGTTCTGGGGGCGTAACTGGATGATGCAGTGGGTGGAGATGGTGGTTATGATGTGGTTGTGACACAGGACGGCCGTAGTGCCATATCCTAACGCCTGTTCCCTGCCATGGCGGCCTTGATTCGGGCCGCTCCTGTGCACGTTCCTCTGCACCTGTTATCTTGCCGACGCAGATCCGAGCAGACCCATAGGGGTGACCGGTGCTTACGCGGGTGCAAGGGGAAACCCTCCCCTTGTCCTGCACGTTGCTGCTGCTGCAGCCTCCGAATGAGCCTTGGGATGTGGCCCTGCTATGTCGGCCTTACTAGTCCGGCATAAGGTAGGATTGCGCTCTCAGAGTCAGAGAGGCCAACACACAGACATGCGCCATCCTCCCTGACTCCCAGAGTGGTCCAGACACACTTTATGGTGGCCCTTGTGCTGGCCAAACTTGGCTGGCTTAGCTTATGCTGGCCTGACTACAGTTCAGGATTGCGCTCTGGGAGGCAGGATGACGTCCCCCTCCTTGCAAAGTGGTCTAGGAAGGGCTGGCAGAGTCCCTGCATGTTCAGTCACGTATAAGGACCCAGAATGCCGTTTGACCATCTTTTCAATTATTTGGTCATCTTATCTATCTATTCAGCTGCCACTCCTAAAATCCTTGAAATATCTTTATGAACAAGGGAGGGGAGCAGAAATTGCAGACGGAGCCAAGAGGGAGAATCTCTAGGGCCAGATGGGACAAGCACCCCCCCCCGGAACCCCCCCAGACCTAATCCACAGACTGGAGGGCTGGATCAGGAGGCTCAGATGTGACCGCCTGGAAAGACGGGGCCAACCTGGACCTTGCAAAGGAGCATCTCCTTTAAAAACCAGAAAGGATTGTGAAGAGCTCCAGAAGGATCTCTCCCAGTTGGGGGAATGGGCAGCCAAATGGCAGATGCGTTTCAACATAGACAAATGTAAAGTGATGCACATTGGGGCAAAAAACCAAAACTTTACCTATAGGCTAATGGGTTCTAAGCTGTCTGTGACAGCTCAGGAGAGAGATCTCGGGGTGCTGGTGGACAATTCAATGAAGGTATCGACCCAGTGTGCGTCAGCAATTAAGAAGGCC
This sequence comes from Lerista edwardsae, assembly GCA_029204185.1. NCBI lineage: Eukaryota > Metazoa > Chordata > Lepidosauria > Squamata > Scincidae > Lerista > Lerista edwardsae. The sequence goes on from JAJKFI010040093.1 coordinate 7,996, forward strand.
AATTCCATGCTTGGGGTCATTAAAAAAGGGGTTGAGAATAAAACAGCCAATATTATCATGCCATTGTACAAATCGATGGTAAGGCCACACCTGGAATATTGTGTCCAGTTCTGGTCGCCGCATCTCAAAAAGGACATAGTGGAGTTGGAAAAGGTGCAGAAGAGAGCGACAAAAATGATTACGGAGCTGGGGCACCTCCCTTATGAAGAAAGACTGCAGCGTTTGGGGCTCTTCAGTCTAGAAAAAAGGCGCCTGAGGGGGGACATGATTGAGACATACAAAATTATGCATGGGATGGATAAAGTGGGTAGAGGGAGGTTCTTTTCCCTCTCTCAAAACACCAGAACCAGGGGGCATCCGCTAAAACTGAGGTTTGGGAGAGTCAAAACAGATAAAAGGAAGTACTTTTTTACCCAGCGGGTGGTTAATCTGTGGAACTCTTTGCCACAGGAGGTGGTGATGGCATCTGGTCTTGATGCCTTTAAGAGGGGATTGGACAGATTTCTGGAGGAAAGGTCCATCGTGGGCTATAGGCAATGATGGATTGTGCAACCTCCTTACAAAGGTGGTGGGCTACTGGTACCGGGTGCAAGGGAGCGGCAACAGGATGCAAGCATCTTGTTGTTTCATGCCTCCCTGGGGCACCTGGTGGGCCGCTGTGAGATACAGGAAGCTGGACTAGATGGGCCTTTGGCCTGATCCAGCAGGGCTCTTCTTATGTTCTTATGTTCTTATCTCAAAAGCTGACCTTCCTTCCTGGGCCTGTCAGGGTCTTGTCTCGGTGGCAACGTTCGCTCTACACATGCTTTGTGCTTCCGTTTCTAGGATTTGTACCTGTTTGTTGTTCTGGGCTCAGAACCACAGCTGGTCTTTAGCCACCTTCTCTTGCTCAAACACACACACATTCGCGCACTCTCTCTCTCTCTCTCTCTCTCTCGCTTTCTCTCTCTCTCTCTCACACACACACACACACACACACACACTTCTTACCGCACCAGATAAAATTGATTCTTTCCGGGCCTGTGCGAAGGAATGAGGCATCTGTTCTGTTCCTATCACATTGTCCTGGTGATCCGCCCCTTACCTGAGCAGGCTGCAGAGTGCCAGATTCCACTCCATGCCAAGGAGGAGACCATCTGGAACATGGGCCCAACGCCATCACACCACCTGCGAGGAGACAAGCACGAGGGCAAGACTTTAACCCTTCCGACATTTTCCAACTTCACCTCCAGCTGCCATTTGACAATGTTTTCCTATTTCCTCCATTCTGCAACACTCCTTGAGTCAGCACAAGTAACTTGGGCCGGCCTCACTCCAGATTAGGATTGCACCCTCAGAAAACAGGCTGGACTGTGAATTTCATTGTCCGCAGTTTTCGGCATCTGCGGAGGTTCTGGGAAGGGGACCCCTGCAGATGCCAAGGACTGATGTGTACATTGCTGGCTCCCACTAACCAGTGCCAACGTATCCCAGAAAAGAGGGGAGTTTCTCTTAGGTGAAGGGTCCCCATTCAGCCAACGCCCTCTGGGCTGAAACCACGGCTGTGTGAGGCAGTCCTGCGCATGAGCAAGTTCAACTTATTCATAAATGACCTGGAGACAGGGATAAGCAGCGAGATGGCCAAGTTTGCGGATGACACAAAACTTTTCCGGGTGGTGAAGACCAGAAGGGATTGTGAAGAGCTCCACAAGGATCTCTCCAAGTTGGGGGAATGGGCAGCCAAACGGCAGATGCGTTTCAATGTAGACAAGTGTAAAGTGATGCACATTGGGGCCAAAAACCAAAACTTCACCTATAGCCTAATGGGTTTTGAGCTGTCTCTGACAGCTCAGAAGAGAGATCTTGGGGTGCTGGTGGACAATTCAATGAAGGTATCGACCCAGTGTGTGGCGGCAGTTAAGAGGGCAAATTCCATGCTTGGGGTAATTTAAAAAGGGGTTGAGAATAAAACAGCCAGTATTATCATGCCATTGTACAAATCGATGGTAAGGCCACACCTGGAATATTGTATCCAGTTCTGGTCGCCGCATCTCAAAAAGGACCTAGTGGAGCTGGAAAATGCACAGAAGAGAGCGACAAAAATGATTACGGGGCTGGGGCACCTCCCTTATGAAAAAAGACTGCAGCGTTTGGGGCTCTACAGCCTGGAAAAAAGGCGCCTGAGGGGGGGACATGATTGAGACATACAAAATTATGCACGGAAGGGATAGAGTCGATAGAGGGATGTTCTTTTCCCTCTCTCAAAACACCAGAACCAGGGGGCATCCGCTAAAATGGGTTGGGAGAGTTAAAACAGATAAAAGGAAGTATTTTTTACCCAGCAGGTAGGTAATCTGTGGAACTCTTTGCCACAGGAGGTGGTGATGGCATCTGGTCTAGATGCCTTTAAGAGGGGATTGGACGGATTTCTGGAAGAAAAGTCCATTGTGGGCTACAGGCCATGATGGATTGTGCAACCTCCTTACATTAACAGTAGGCTACTTCAGAGTACCAGGTGCAAGGGAATGGCAACAGGATGCAAGCATCTTGCTGTCTCGTGCCTCCCTGGGGAACCTGGTGGGCCGCTGTGAGATACAGGAAGCTGGACTAGATGGGACTTTGGCCTGATCCAGCAGGCGCTTCTTATTATATGTTCTTAAGTTACCTGCCAATTCCTCTTCTTCTTCCTGGAGATGCTGGGAAAACGCCCACTCCCCTTCTTCCAGCTGAGAAACGATGGCAGGTTTGGGAAACTCCTCTGCGAAGGAAAATGCAGATGAGTTACTTATTACTACAAACTATCCCAGATTTCCTACCTCAACAATGTATCTAGCTCCCACCCCCAAGCCCTCAGACCACAAACAGAAGATGCAAACAGTGGGAGCTCTCAGCAATAACAGGCTGCAGACACAACCGCCTGGTTCCCCAGGGATCGGTCAGGTTTATGCGAGCTGAATCTTGCTGCTTATAACACCTGGAACAAATCACGAGTTGGGAATCCACTTGTCATGGTGAAAAGCAGCATGTGGCTTTAATCCACCTCACACCTCATGAAAAGCAAACCCCAACCAGCAAGCCTAAAATTCCTCTTTCCCTTCTCCTTCCAACAAGTCTTCCAATTTTTCAAAACAAGGGAAGGGATCAAGATCTGGGCGCGAAGGAAAACGATGAGAAGGATGGCTCATGTTGTGGTTCCTTTGCTTGGTTCCACTGCCAAGGGCACAAGATCCAGCCCCACACTCCCCATTTCAGTGGGGCAAGCCCAACAGTGAGGCACGAGAAGTGGGGCAATTCCAGCCTTTGGCTCCCACCCACAGGGAGGAAGGGCGTCCTTACCCAGAGAGGCCACCATCCCATAATTCTCCAGCATGACGTCCCTGTACAGAGCCTTCTGGCCTGGATCCAGCAGAGCCCACTCCTCCGCCGTGAAGCGCACAACCACCTCCTCGAAGGACACCGGACCCTGCAAGGGGGAAACAGTCTCTCCTCACTCAGAATGTCCCACTCACCCCCTGCTCTTCGTCTCACAAGCTGAAAAGGGAAATTAAGGTACATTTGGCAAGTCAGACCAGTGGGTTGCCTGGTTTTCTTCTCCCTTCTATTCCAGTGTTTCTCCAACTACAGGTCGGGATGCAGTTGGTGGGTCGCAACCTGAGGTCAGGTGAGTCGCGGAATGCAGGAAGCCACCATCTTGGAAGCTGCAGACCTCACTCCTGCTATATTCCTTTTCTGAGTGTTGATAGTTTGAATTTTCAAGTGAGGTTTTTTTTCTTTCTTAAAATTGTTTTTAATTCAGTGCTGGTTGAGCTGCTGGTACTGCCTGAAGCTAAGCAGGAGAATCTGCTGTTTGCTTTAGGATGGGAGACGGATGCCAGGTTGTGACAAGCTGCAGTACTTGTGGTGGCAGAACAGAGGCGCTGTGGAGCTGACTACTCACTGCAAGTGAGAACTGCGGTGCAGTGTGTGAGAAGGCCAGCCGGCAAAGAACGGAATACGACCTTGAGGACCTGTCTAGGCTTGACTTGCGATTGCCTGCTGAGGCTTGATGGTAGGCAGCCAAAGGAGAGAACCACACTGTGAAGGCTATTTCTGGGGCTGAGGATTGGCGGATCACAAGAATACTGTAGATTTGTAAAAACCCCATTGAAAAAATGGTGGTTTAGACTAGCCTGCTCATGGAAGCTTCACCGGCTTAGAAACGGAGGTGAGCATTGCCCCCTACAGTCGGTCACGACTAGACCATTCGGTCGTGTGGAAATCTTTACCTTTATGCTTAGGGAAAGATATTCTCAACTGCAAGGAACATCTGTCAACACAGGAGGACAGTTTAAGAATAGGGGAAAAATCATAAGAGCTTCTTGATCAACTGATCAGCATTCCAAATCTGTGGAGTTCAGAGATTCCTGCAGCACTCGGCAAAACGCTTCTTTCCAGGCCTGTGAGAGGCCCCCAGTCTGGTCCCTGCACATCGCCCTGGTGTCCTGACCCTCACCTGAGCAGGCTGCAGAGTGGCCGATTCTGCTCCAAGGCGAGGAGGAGACAGTCCGGAAAGCGGCCCCGACACCATCCTAGTGCCTGTGAGAAAAGAAGGGAGATGGGGAGACTTTCACCCTTCATGCCCTTTCCAAACAGGGCTCCCTGAGGCTACTGGACACGATTTTCCTCTCCGCTCCATTGTTGTGGTTCTGATTAAAAAAAGCCCAAGTGGTGTGAGCCCCACACACCTTCCTCCAGGAAGTCCCGTCTTTTCCGCTGCCTCCCTCAACCCCTCCTGCTGCTATTCCTTCCCAAAGCCCAGCCCCGGACACTGCTGGGGGGGCCACCCTGCTTGGTCCTCCTCCGATCCGCTCTCTGACCGACTCCCAAGTTCTTCTGGATCAGGCCTGGATGCCAGAAGGAGTCTTTTCCACTGCCAAATCCAGTTCTCCTTCTTACAACTTTCATCGCACCTGCCTCTGCTGAAACCAGGAGCAAAGAAGCAGCGAAGCCCTTTCAGGTTTATAATACTATTCTCCAGGGTCCTTCCTACATCCTGCTGTTTGGGGCCTTGGAGCCCAGTTAAAAACACCTCTTGGGAGGCCCCAGGTTCCCAATCCAAGTCTATAGAGTCTACAGGCCCACCCCCATTTGGCCTCTGTGCCAGATGAAGGCTGCAGAGGAGCATGTGGTGGTCAGGAGGATTGGTGGGGTGGGGGACGTAGGGGAGGGGAAGAACTAGGTGGGGGAAGGGAGTCAGTCGGACCTGGGAGGGGGTAGGGACACTGCTGCCGAAACCTAGATCTCCTACCGGGTCATGGAGACTGACACACCTGAACATACAATTTCGTACAGGATTGGGGTGGCTGACCCCAGCACGGGGCCCCATTGGGAGCAAGGGGTCCAAGTGACTTAAAGCCAGCCCCATACTGAGACTGGCCCCTTCTGCGGATGCTGTTTCGCAGTTCCTGTCAAAGTCCCCCAGGACTGAAGTAACACCATTTAAGAGATGAACTTAGGCTGCGTTCTTTTTTCAGCTTCTAGCACTAGAAGCGCTCAAGAGCTCTTGTTCTTCAGGTTCCAGCGTGCTCAGGCCATATAATGTGTTTTTTTCAGCTAGTAGCACGCTCCCCACGCCAGCATTTTCAGTAGTGAGCTCAGAGCTAGGAAAGATGGCGACGTCCATGCAAACATCAGCCTCCCGGACAGTCAGAGAGTGGATTTTGAAACCGATTCTGAAAACTGGCACGAATATGCGTAATTAAAATTAATGTGTTCTCTTAGCTGTATTTAAATAAATGGTCCGTTGGCATCCAAGTCCTTTTCCCCCCTCTTTCCTTCAAGTTGCCAGTTTCAAACCCAGCCAGGAAGATGTGCCTGCGAGTGTGTAACAACTTAAACTTTAAAAAAAAAAACTTTAAAAAAAAGTTAGAAGAGCTAAAAAAAACTGCTTGGTGGGATGAAGAGAATGATGAACCAATGAAGTGCACAGATTTTATGGAATGAAAGGGTAGATTCAGAAGGCAACAGACTCTGAACACAGCCACGGATTCCGCCCGGTGTGAGATGCTGAACTCCTGTCCACGCACCTTCTCCACATTCCTTCTCTCTCACTCTCTCCGTTTTCTCCTTCTGAATGTGGGACTTCAGGGGTGTGTGTGCATTTGCCTGACTGACTTCTGGGTGTGTGTGTGTGTGTGTGAGAGAGAGAGAGAGAGAGAGAGAGAGAGATTGACTTCGGAGGGGTGTGCGTGTGTGACTGCCTGACTTCCAAGTAAAGGGGTGCGAGTGCGCGTCTTCAGTGGGGTGAGTGACTGACTGACTGCAGGGGGGCCTGTGCGCGTCTGACTGACTGACTTTGGCGGGGGTCTGGGCGCCTTCCGAGGGGTGGGGGCAGCTTTCCGAGAGTGGCAGGAAGGGAGGCGGCCAGAAACCCACCCGCGGCGGCGGAGGCGGCAGCCAAGAAGAGGCTCCGAGTCGAGGCGCGGAGCCCATGAAGTCAGCGCCTTCCCCCGCCTGGTGCAGGGAAGGGAAGGAGGCGAGGAGGAAACAAGGAGGGAGACGGCCAGAGCCTCCCCAGCGCCCGCCCGCCCCTCGCACCCTGAAGGGGGAGCGAGTCCTCCAGTCCCAAAACCCCAGACGCGCCCCACGGAAGGGGGAGGCAGAAGCAGCGCCACTTCGCTTCAGAGGAGCCGCGCAAGAAGGGCGCTGCAAACCTCCCCCCTCCCTCCACGTGCGGCTGAAAGAGGGACGCGGCCTTGGCATGCAGAGGGCGGCGGTGCGGAGAGCGTCGCAGCCCCTCTTCGCAGCCCCCTTTCCCTTACCCGGCCGGGCTCTGAGCCTGCCCGTCTCGGCCCACCCGAGGGCTCCCCTTCCTCTTCGCCCTGGGACTTAACTCCCCTTCGGCCCTCCAAGGGCTTCGGACTCACCAGAGCGCGCTGCCGAGCCCAAACACACGTGGGAGCGGCAAAGGGCGGGGCGGAGCTCCACGGGTTTCCCGCCCCCTCCTCCAACTCCGCCCGCCCCCTTTAACCCTTCGAGTGCCAGGCAGCCGAAGGCCTCCACTCTCCCGAGGAGGACACCCAGGCCGGGCAGGAGGCGGAGTCCAGACTCAGCATTTCTTCCCCCTGCGCGGCTTCTCCAGCCTTGTCCTTGCTTGGAGGAAACTGGTGCGGAGGTTACCATCATGGCAGAAAGCCTTCAGAATGCAGCTGCAAGGGAGTGGCCACGGGATGCAGGCGTCTTGTTGTCTCCTGGGTTCCCTGAGGCATCTGGTGGGCCACTGTGAGATGCAGGAAGCTGGACCAGATGGGCCCTTGGCCTGATCCAGCAGGGCTCTTCTTAGGTTCTTACTGAGACCTCTATCAGGTAGTTTGTTGCCTCAAGTCCGAGTGGACCCAGACAGGTGGATCAAGGCTAGGAAGGGGGATCGGAAGTAGGCAGTGCTGCCACTGCTGATCGCCCCTGGCCTCCATCTGCCCCCCCCGCCCTGCCCCACTCTTCATTCCTCCCCCTCCCATTTCACAGACACTGTGCTGAATTACCACTGCTGGGGTCACTGGCAGGCCACTGGCGTGTGGCCCTGGCCACTTCCTGCTGGGTGTGGCATCACATTGCATATCACCTTTTGCAGCAGCCATTGAAAGCATGATGCGCTGCTGGCACACACGTCCCAAAGGCAGAGCGACTGATTGGGACGGGGCCTTTGAACACAGGAAATGCAGGTGTCTTAGGACATTACAGGCCAAACACAGAGATGGCCGTCAACAAGGAGAGACGCAAGGACTAGCACAAGGGGATGTGGGAAGCAAAAGGCAAGTGCATTCAGTGGGGGCCTTGCAGGCGGCAGGGGTTGCGTAGGAAGACCTGTGTGAGTAAGTTCTGCAGGGACAGCAGATCGTGCAAATTGGGTGAGAACAACTGGAGAGGAGGGGGGGCAGGTCCAGGTAGCCTATTTCTATAACCAGGAGGTGGCAC
>JAJKFI010040096.1:0-15932 GCA_029204185.1 Lerista edwardsae
ACACTAATCCTTCTAGTACTCACGCTCCACCTTTGGAGGAAAAAAAAAGGCAAAGTCTGCTTTAAAATGGGCAATTCCTTATGAGTTTTTTACATTTCATTTCGCTCCCCATCGTGGGAATAGTATATAACTGAAGCCTTCCAACTAGGGAAAGAGCATTTTAAAAAGTCTCTTCATAAATAGTTAAGATTAGTCCATGTGGTTGAAGAGGGGAGATGGTGTCCACTATTTTTTTCCTTAAAATGTCCATTTGATTGAATATGGATTTCCCCTCCAGATACAGCTGAAAATCAGAATCAGCAACTTGCAAAAAAGCTGTCTCTTCTTGTGCAAAAAAAATAAAACAAGTCAGCAAACACCTGCAAAAGATTGAAGAGAGGCATATTTAGAAGAATGCTAACAGGGCAGAGATCCGGACAGACTGGCGCCAGAGAGGAAGCCACAGTTTGAACATTTAACCAAACACTCAAAGATTGGGCAAACCCTGGCGTCCAGATGCAGCATGCACATGCAAATGCACACAGTCAGAGGAGAGACTCTCTCTTCAGCACAAATGAAACAATAATACACTGTATACCTAAGGGGGGGGCTGACTTAGAAAAAACAACAACCCGCTTTATAATTTGCTGGGCTGTGAGGCTGCAGACTTCCTTCCAGAACAGCCATTTGGACACAAGTTCTTACACAGAGCCCAGGCACAATTCTATATTGAAAGGTTAAGTGTCTCTGTCTTGTTAGATAGGCTTTGAGAAAGCAACTGTCCCCAAACTTAGCAGAAGCCAAGGCACAACTTCTGTATACAGTATAACCAGAAGCCAAAACTGTGTTTTGTGGCTTCAGTTACCACAAGAAAGACAAAAAATGAATCCTGTCTTTGGAATACTTTCTGAACACTCGTCAGACACACAGAGCCCCCCACCTTCCACGCCTCCACCCGGAAAACATTACTTCAAAAAGCAAGAATTGAGCACTTACCAATTCATTTAGCCACAGAGTGTTTTGCTGTCATTTGACATTAACTCTGAGGGGAATTCAGCTGCCTGAAAAAGGAGGAGGGGAGAGAGAGAGAGAGAGAGAGAGGTAAGATGCTTAACTATTCAAGGAAGCATATGAAGTACTCTAGATTACAAGTCACTGGAATGTGACCAGCAATTATTTCTACTGGCCAACAATAGGTGACATTAGAATGGATATAAGGAACCAAAACTGTAGTCTAAGAATGCTTAAAAAATAATAATAATAATCCAGCCACCGCGGCCCCGCCACCATACGCAAGCAGATTCGGACCAACCACAACGCCGTTAATCAAAATCCTATTGAGAGAGGCTAGAGAGGTGAGACAGGCGGGAAGAAGTCAGCCGAGGACAGGCGCCTTACCTGTAACGACAAGATGCTGATGTCTGTGTTTAAGGTGGTCAGCGGGGTTCTGGAGGAAGGGTTTTGTCCCGGCCTCTGATGATGGAGGTTGACGATGCTGGGGTGCGTGTCAAGAGCGATCTGCAGGTCCAGGATGTAGTCGATAACGTGCTGCAGGATTTCCATCTTGCTGACTTTCTTGTTCTGGGGGATGCTGGGCACCAACTCTTTCAGCTTGGAATAGCAGTCGTTCATGTTGTACAGCAAACTCATAGGATCATCCACTGGGGTTTTGCTCCGGGATATTCCCAGGCTGTGCTCCGAGAGGCTGTTTTTCCTGACGGATCGCACAGGACTGAACGCTTTCATGCTTGAGGAACGGGGAGAGCCGAGGAAAGCAAGATGCACGCGCGCACGCACAGACACACACCCCGGGCAGCGGGAAGGCTCGTCTTTCTCTCGCCCGCTTTTATGCCTCACTTCCTCCTTTCTCTGGGCAGCTGCCTGCTCTCGGTCAGAATGAAGGCGAAGCCGCCTGTTCCGCCTTTTATACTGCACGTTCTGCCGCTGACAAATCCAGTCTGTGCTCGCTGCGATTGGAGGCCCCTCATGTGTCCGTCAGGCGCGGAGGCACTTCTCACTGGTGCAAACGCCGCTGAAGAGAGAGTTCGGGCCTTCCGCGTTCGGAGCCAATCTGGGGAAAGAGGGCGTGTGCCAAGCACAGCTGTGGGTAGTAAATACTGTACAGAAAGTGCTGAGCCCTGCCTCAGCCCGAGACCATTTCCAAAAGGACATGGAGCGCGGGGGGGAAGACCCGAAACGGCTATTCTCGCAGTTGAGCTCCAAAGCGCAGCAGTCTGGCTTTGTTCCAAGCCTTAGACGCCCCTGGGATATCCTACCTACTTCGAGTTTTCCTGACGTCTTTCCCTAGGGAAGGAGGGTAAAGTGCAAAAAAGCCCGAGGTTGCTCTTCAATTCATTGCCTTTCAAAAGGAGAAGCAAGCATTGCAAATAACAAAAAGGAACTTCCACCCGCCTTTGCTGGTCTAGTCTGTTGCAAGCTGGTCTAAAACATGCATGACGTGCTGTTCACAGATTGAGGGCTGTCAACCAGACTGCCTCAAAACTAGCAGGCTGCTTCAAGTGACATGGTATGTGAGTCACAGCTGGTTTGCTTTTGAACTTTTGAGTGTAGGGATGTGTGTTAAAAGTTCTGTTATATATGCACATACGTGCTTAAATATCTGAGGACGAGAGAATTGTTGGTCACAGTTACTGAATAGTAGATTTAGATGATTAAATAAAAACCTGTGGATGCTGGCAATTGAGGCACTGCCCAACTCACTCAAGCACATCTGTCAAACAGGCAAGACCAATGGAACTCTTCTCTCTCTGCCAGTACTGCTATATTTGAAGTCAGAGACTTGCACAGACCATGCATGGGGTTGTTTTACAAGTGCATTAATTCAACTATACTGTTGGTTGGAGAATGTTAGGGTACGCTAATATGCACACTGAACACCATATACATACGTTGCCCATGCAAGACTCCTGTTCTTTGCCCTTTTGATACATACTAGGTTATTCATGGGATGCAAATACATCCTACTGACACACTAATAATCATAATAATAATAATACATCACCTTTCTTGGTCATTGCATTGCTCCTTTAATTCAAGGCGGTTCACATAGGCAGGATGTTTGCTAGATTTTTGTGCAGATACCTGTCACTGATGACAGTGCTGCTAGAAACATTTCAAAAAGTGATTTTCTAAAACGAACGTATTTCACATTGTAAGATATCCTGATAGTGAACACAACAAATCACTACAACATTCTAAACAGGTTTACTATTTAATTATGACACAAGAGTCTGCATGAAATCTAAACCCAATTGCCTGTTTAACGTAAGGACTTGTTTGGTTGTTGTGTGCTTATACAATGCTAGTGCTTTCCAAGACATTTTTCAATACTCGTTTCTAGCTTTGAGGGAGATCAACATGATGTGTAAGTAAGGGAGAGTGTTTACAAGACACCATTCCTTGCCTTTTGCCCTCTCCACATTACTGGAAGACTTTCACATTTTGTTATCTTTTGAGAGGATCCAGTCTCATGTCCAATAGTAGCTTATGGCTCCACACAGCTCCCACCCACCCCCATAGCACCCCCCAAAGAACTCCCTTGACAGAACTCAAGCTTGACTTCTTACAGCAATTTAAGGTGCAATCTAAGGGCGCCCTAGGGCCAAGGCAAGCTGCTTGTGTTAGCCCTGTGGAGTTGCGAATGTGCCATAAAGCACATTCGTGGCAGCGCTTGTGACACATGGCTGACACAGGCAGTGGCGTCCGCCTAAAAGCATCAGAGCGAGCCGCCAGCAAGCTGCCCGTGCGCTGGCCAAGTTCGGCTAGCACATGGGTTTCTCCAGGTGGGTGGGCAGGAAAGTGGAAGGGGCAGGAGAAGGGCACTTCAGCGAGTGGGGTGGCCTGGGGTGGGGGGTGGAGTTTGAATGCAGCAATTGCACTGTATCCAAACCCCCGTCCTTGGCCCATGCAGGGATGAACATGCCCTTGTCCCTTGGAGGCTCCAGCCTGCTCCCAACCTGTCTTGGATACAGCGCAGGCCAGCTGGCCTGCCTGTTCCAGCACGTTAGGATTGAGCCCTTAGTCTCAAGAGCAATAGCTTCCCTAGTCCTGAAAGTTTTGTCCAGAAAATGCCACCTTTTCTGCAATCATCAGACTATGGGTCTCTCTCTCTCTCTCTTCCCATGTGCTTCATTGTCTTGACCATTGTTCATACATGCAGTCCAGAAGTTCTCATGTAACAGGGTAGGTAGACATCCTTTTTTTGCTACGTACTTCACAGAACATCTGAATTGGGGCTCCACAACCCCAAGGATGCAAAACTATGAATTTACCTGTGTACTCCATTGACTATAATGGGACTTGCTTCTTGCTAATCATGCATAGGCTTGTTAATTTGCATAGGCTTGTATACATACATACATATTAATTTATAATATACATGGTACCATGTGATTTTCCAACTTAATATATTCCTTAGCTGAGTGGTTCCCAAACTGTGTGTTGGGACCCACCAGTGGCTTGCAATCCAATTTCAAGTGGGTCATGAAGCACCTAGAGCAGCCATATTGAAAATAAGGGAAGATGGGACACTGGAAAGGGAGAGGGCTGTGTCGTTATTTTGTTTGTGTCAAGGTTTTTTCCCCTTCCTAATTCACTTTGCTATTGGAAAAATGGCTGAGAAATAACCCAACTTATTGCTGCATTCTCCGGAAAGTAGCAGGTTCTGGTTTCACAATGAGAGTACTTCTGCCCATGACATCACTTCTGGTGGGTCCTGGACAGATTGTCATTTTAAAAAGTGGGTCCCGGGACTTTGGGAACCACTGCCTTAGCTGGTGATTGCAGACATTTTCAGATCAGGGTAGTCCAACATGTGACCTGTAAGCTGCGTGGAATCCACAAGGATTGTGGCCCTTGAAAGCCTTGCTACAGCCACCACTTCCTGCCTTCTGCTTCAGTGGCTTTTTGATCTCCTTGCCTTGCTGTTCCAGTTGTAGTGTCCTTTGGAGAAGCTGGAACAGAGCAGCAGGGAGATGGAAAAGCCCCACCACACCCACCAGTGCCTCCTTCTGCCTGAGCCTGCTGAGTGACTTTGGTGGCTCAGAATCCGGAATTGGCAGTGATGTCATCATGTGTGCTCCCCTGGCTGTCAGAGGTTGGACTGCCCTGCTTTCAATCATCATCCCCCCCCCCGACTTATTGCTCCATGGCTTTACAGAGAACTGCAGTTTTTGAAACTATACCAGATTTGATCACTGCAGTTTGTGGAGAAACATTCATAGGTAGCCAGCAGAATACTGAATAATTTATTCACTTTGAAATACGAAGGGTGGTAGTTCTAAAAAAAAAAAAAAAAAAAGGCAGACAACACTTTGAAAACCGTGGTATTGTACTACACTGACACATACCGAATACTTTGGGTTTTCAGATTCATGTTTATTTCAAGGGAAATCAAGCACATGGAATCTTCCTCTGAAATCCATGAGACTGAACAGTTCATATTGGCTGAATTGTCCTCTTCTGATAAAAATGCCACATTTATTCAACTCTTATTTATTATAATCGTGAGAAGTTATCTTTACCAGGGACGTACCTGACATAACACCAGCATGTGGGTCCCGGGACTAAAAGGTTTGGGAACCACTTCCTTAGCTGGTGATTGCAGACAAGGTCGAACAAAACCAAGTCAAACAAAATTTGTTTTGACATTTATTCCATGGAAATAATCAATCCTGACCATTACACAAAGTAAAATATTTTAGAGTCCCAATTATTGTGACAGGGAACATTCTAAGCACATACTTTACCAATGAAATTATGGAACTCCAAATACTTTGACTGTAGCATGACCTGCCATTTTTAATAGCATGAATATTCAGTGTCTTCTTTGAGCCAATGGGAGGGGTTGCGTGTGTACACGTACATTACTGGTTTCCACAGTTTGTCTCCCAAAAGCTCAAGTAGTGTACATTTGTGGAAGCATCCCCTTTCCAACCCTTAAGGTCAAATCTGCATGGCCTTCGAACAGATTTGCTGTTTTTTTCCCTTGTATTCTTGACATGTACAGTACTGGTGTGCAGTGACTGATTATTAGAGTGAATAGGTTTGCCATGAATTCAGCCATAAGCATCTAGCATTAGCTGAGGTTACAATGGCAATCTAGGGCTGAGATACGCCTTCAATTATAACTGAATTTGAATTTGCTTGTATGGCTTTGGAAACCTTTTTCTCTGCATTCCCCGACCAAATGTCAAGGTTTGCGTGTTTCTTTCACAGCCACAGCGCTTTTTATTTGCAGCACTTCTTAGTATGGCACAGAAGGTTGGAGGAAGTGGCTAATTTTGGTAGGGAATCTCAAAATGCATTCTTTATCTTTGGTTTGAAAGTCAAAATTCTGTGCTTTTTTAAAAGCCATTTCCTGGCTTTGTACCACGTCTGAGTGTTGGACACAAAGAAGAAGGCTGCCCAACATCTGGCATGAAGACCTCTAGCCAAATCTAAAGCGATAAATATACTGCACGTCTTCCCTTCTCACCTGTGCGCTGTGAAAGAGGTGGGTGAAAACCCTCTCTAGCCCACTGTAAGGGGCAGGCACATTTCCTTTCTATTGTAGGAATGAAGACTCTTGTGGGGCAGCGCGTGCTTCGCTGAAGGGCAGAAGGCCAGAGCGTGCATACTTCCAGGGATGCGACTATAAGAGAGAGGGCTGTTCCTCTTCCTACTGTTCTGCTACGGCGCCCTGCCCAGTATGTGTTTGTGCATACAGACACACACAGGTAAACGGTCCCTGACATTGGGAAAGGAGCCTCTTCCCTCCATTCTGCTCCAACCCCCTTACAGCACAAAGGGCGTGCAAAAAGCATCTCCTGGCTGCAGGTCGCTTGCCTGCACACACGCACACATATTGGCTTCTGTTTGCAAAGCGGAGGAGTCCCCCCCCCGTCAATGCAGATTTAAACCCGCCAAGCCTCCCTCCCCTTCCAGTTCGGCTCCTGCACCTGGCCGGCAGCAGCAGCCAGAGCGCGTGAGCTCCTCGCCCTCTTCTCCTCGCAGCTCCTCAGGGCCGCCCGCGCCCACCTCCTTCTAGAGGCCGGGCCCGACTGCGCGGCGCCAGCCCCGTGACGTCACGCCCCCGCTGCCTGCCCTCCCTCCCAGCCCAGGCCGGCGGCGCCTCGCAGGCGGCTGCTATGGAGACCGGGCCTCGGCCCTGGGCGGTGGGAGGCGGCTGGGGCTGCGGGGCTCCGCCCAGCTTGGCAGCGCCTCTTCCCTTCTCTCGCCCGGGCTGCGGGCTCAGGCGCACCTGCAGGGGCGGGGAGGGGGGGGAGCTCGTACGCTGGCTGTTGCAGGCGGGGGGGGGGAGAGATCCGAGGCCTGCTGGCGTGCCTGGGTCCTTCGGAGTGCACGAGAATGAAGGACTGGGCTCCGTAGGCTCTATTCGTTACGTCGGCTGCAAGAAGCCTGATCTCTGGGGGAGAGATTTACGTGCCCTGCGAAACCCAAGGCAACAACACATTCCCATCGTACATGAGGGCATCTCCGTGTCTCTTATGTATACCGGCACAAGAATAACAATGCAGCAGGCCTTGGAGTTGGGCTGTTGGAAACACGCGGGTTCGTGTCGGACGAGTTTCCTCCCAGGCTAGTCTTTTAAAGATGCCAATAATTTCCAACTCAGATGTATTAATTATGACATTTATCAAGTGGCTTGTTAAGACCACTGCACATAAGTCTATAGGGCTAGCTTTCCTCGCGTCAGCGGCTCTAGATGGATGTCGCGAACGTAGGAACGACGTTTCATTGAGCTGCCTGGGATTTACTCCCCTGCACGCGTGCAAAGGGGCAGCCTTAAATATTTGCAGCCACGACTGCAAAAATAAAAATAAAATCATGTTTCTAGTTGCCTAGTAGGAAGACGGTATTCAGATGAATACATTTCAAGTTGCTTCTTCCTGGGGGTTGAGACACGAATTTACTCTCTCTCCCCCCCGCTCATTCAGAGAAATAAATTACTTTAAAAGAAGCAGATAGCGGGGATTAGCCACTATCTCCCCACTACCACCCATCCCGTTCTTGTCGGAACCACTTTGTAATCTTCCTGTCACACCGTGGAACTGCAACACTTCCATGCAAGCGTGCCATGATTATCTGTCGTAACCTACGGACGCAGATGACCCTTCTGGTCTTTGACGAAACCCAGCCTATCTATGCTTGGATTCTCGACATAATGTTTTGACATTGAGGCTTGCAATGTGCCAGGTGAAAACTCTCTCTCGTGCTTTCTGTGTGTTTGAGATCACGTTGCCAACCTGCTCAGAGAAGTAAAAGTTTTAGAAAGCTGGGGGAGGGAGGGGGGAGGGAGAGCGAGCAAGCAAGGCAGAAGGAGTGGTGGTGGGGGTGTGTGGAATGGCGGCGCATAAAAAATATTGTTACAGAATCTGAATTGCAGTGATCTCCAACCGCATTTTCTGCTTTCACAAAGGATTTTCCTGTTACTTTTGTTCCGGTCACAAAATTCGAACGAGCGAGAGCAAGAAATTAACTGGGGAGAGATAAGGTCTGGAAAACAATCTGGAATTGCCAGTGTTGGTGGGAGCTCTGCAGGGCTGGCGTCAGGAAGTCTGCGCCGCCTCTATGACTGTTGATCCAGCTTTGTGCAGCTGCACTCAGTACAATTAGCTTGCAGAAACAATCCTGCTGTAGGCACCCTTTCCCCTTCAAAGCCCTTTTCTGTACTGACCTCCCCCCCCCCCTTTCCATACACACATCATGATGCTGGAAATCAAGTCACAAGCCGATCACTGTTTGGGCAACATCATCTGTGGGAATTCATTAACCCCCCCACCGCACCCCGGAGATGCAACAAAAGATTGTTTGTCCAGAACTAAACTTACAGCTTAATATTACGATGTAACTCATACGGGGGGGGGAAGCTGGCCCCCATAACAAGAAACACATTGTGCTTTCAGAAAAGAAGAGGCTTGGGCGTAGTATTGTGGAAAGCCGTGCAGCAGCCAGCTTCCAAAAGTGACCATCAAAAGTGTGATTTTTTTTTTTTGAAAGAATTTTGTAAAGGACTGGAGGGGAGACTCGGGACGCTGTCCGGCAACAGCGATCCCCTGCGACTAGGGGGATCCTCTTACTAGGTGTGCTTTGAACTCTCACTTTCTGCAGTTTCGCCCCCTCCCTCCAATGCAGCCGACTCGCTTCCTCCTTTAGGGGTTGTTGGGGGGTTGAGTGTGTTTTGGCATTGTGCCCCCCCCCACTCGTTGAAAGCCGGACTGTGCCCCAAGGAGAATGAAGAGCAGCTCCTCCCGACCGCCTGATCCTGAACTCGCGGCAGCTCCGCCACCCCAGGTCCGTCTCGACGTGCCAGCCTCGACTCCGAGTTTGCGGAACACCAGGCGCCGCTGTTGCAAACTCGCGGCCATACGCCTGTCGCGTGCTGCTGCTCTGTGTAAACTCTGCTGGTGGCTCCAGTTCCAGGGTGGGGAGGGGAAGCGGCGCAGGCGTGGCTTCCCCGTGAGCAGCAGTGGCTGCTGCTGCTGCTGTCCGAGTTCCAGCCAGCCAGGGTGTGGGTGACAAGAGCCATCTGTGGAGTGTCAAACCGTGCGGGGGTTGGGGAACCTTTTGGGACTGCAAAACCAGCGCCCCCCCCCCCCCGCTCTGGGGAGCGCGGCAGGCTGTTGCCGGTAGCGCAAATCAAAGGCCGGCGCGCTTTTCCTTTCTGCTTTGGCTCCCCTACAGTAGCAAGGTTCAGATCCAGATATTGTGTTGTTATTGCGAAGATGTTCCCAGATCAGCCCGCCCGGTTTCCAAGAACTGGCGTTCTACGATGTCCCCTTCCCCTCCCCATGTTGCATTCTGGGCCTTCCCTCTTTCAGAACCTGCTGGCTAGACTGCTCAAACTACAATGCTGAACTAGAAGAACGGGAGATAGGAAAGCCTGACAGAACCTTAACTTTTGAAATGCTGGTTTGGCAGCATTTGGCAGTTTGGCAAGGACGCTTCTGGGCAAAGGCGTTGCTGGCCGCCTCTGCAGCCTTTCTACTTTGAGGCTGGGACATTTTCAGCCAGAATGCAGCACTGCCCATCCACCAGAGTTTGACCCTGGAGAGCTTATAGAGGTACACACACATTAAACAACAGAAGATGCGCCTCTTCTTCAGACATACTGATGATGTGTGGCAAGGAGTTGCAACTCCTTGGTTCATATCTGCAAATGTTTAGGCGCACAGAGTGTGAGCCTCTCTGAGGACAGGGGATCTTATTGATGTATATATTTTGCTCCAGAGTGGTGGTGGTGGGGTCCGCAGCTTTGTGAACTTTTGTGCTGAAAAGTGATGTGTGTGTATATACACAGACATATAAGTATGTGAACAGTATTTTCTTGTAAAGGTTCTTGTAGAGAACTTTTTTGATGGCATGAACAAAACCAAGTGTGCTGAACACAGTTAAAATGCCTTTGGTGGTAGTCATTCTTGCAAGGAGATGTCCTTAAACTGGAATAATGGAACGTGAGAGGGAGAAATGACAAGGCTAGTGGCGGAAAGAAGTTGGCAAGAAGATTTGCCTGCGGGCACTGATTTTTCAGATGAGTGCTTAGTTCTTTGAGCCCCCACACTTCCTACAGCTCAGTGTCATGTAGTGGCTTTCCTTGATGTATTGCGTGAGGTAGAGGCTGGAATCTCAGTGCGGAGGGTGAGCTGAGCTGAAGTCATAAACTGATGTAATTAAAGCCGAGATCCACAGTAAAGCAGTTCAAATATTATTGGCTTCATTTTATTGCATCTTGAGCGTAAAGTATGTGAGAAAAAAGTATGACCAAATAGGTGTAGTACAAACTTCAATTTCGTCTGAAGGAAGAACTCTCTCTCTCTCTCTGTGTGTGTGTGTGTGTGTGAGAGAGAGAGAGAGAGAGAGATCCAGAATTTGGAAATTAATTTTGGAAAAATCCACTTTCAGGATTCATTCCATCACTTGCACCTGAAAGCCAGCCAGATCTCTGTGATAAGCTAAGAATCCATTAGGCTGGAATTTTGGAGGAGGATGGGACCCAGGGTATTGTTAAGCTAGTAAGTAGGACATAATTGGTAATGGTCCTGAATGGGAGGCCCCACTGGGGCCCTCAAGACTGTCCATCTACCTGAGAAACATGTGAGTGACAGCAACCAGCAACCAGCCCGTGTGTGGCCAGTGAGAGAGACAAAGGCTACATGTGCTATAGATTCTGAATGAGTTGGGCAGCCCAATCTTAAAATGTACTAGTATAGTGCCTCTGCTGTATCCAGCGCAGCTCAGGCACAAGCTGGAGGTCTTCTTGGGATAAGGGGATTTCCCTTATCCAGAGTAATCAGTCTGCCATGTGAAACTAGTTAGTGCCAGGCAGTGAAGGTGGGAGGATGAAACAGAGGTGGAGAGGGGTGTTTCAGTGCTGGGGAAGGATGGGGAGGGGGAGGTTCAGATCTGGGAGGGGAATGTGAAGAGGCCTCCACCATATCCTAACCCACCATCCTGGGCCTAAAAGCCCTACATGGGGGCCAGTTAGACTTGCACCAGCGATTTTGCCATTGGTCAGACTTGGGCTCAACAAGGAAATACAGTTGCATGCAATTATACTATTTAATTAAATGGCTTCATTCACTATAGGAAATGTTTTTTTTAAACCAGGTATGTGGTGCATCCTCTACTGCAGAAGGGGAAATTATATGCATGTTCGAATTTATACTGGCCCATGTGATGTGACATGTGAATACATCTGATTTTCTGTATTTAGTTTATCTGAATCCTTAAAATGGCCTTATATTAGATTTTTGTGCATGGTTGTTGGGAAGGAAATAAACTCAAGAGTCTATTCTGAAATAGCTTGCAGATATGGTTTACAGAAATGTAGGGCAGGCTAAGTGGAAAATAATGCCTTATTCTCTCCAAAAGGTTCTTCCTATCCACAGGCATTACAACCTTATGATGGATTTCAGGGGCAGGACCCCAGTGAATAAGTACCATAGAAGGCAATTTTAATTTCGTTGGAAAGTTTTGGGGTGGCGAATGGGAAATGGGATTAGCAAGGAGATCTTGAAAATGTGTTCCAGGTGGCAGTTTGAAGCAGGAAAAAAAATCAACTTTTGTTACTGGGGGAGGGGAGTTAAGGCAGGTTTGTACTAAGTGCCATGCGTATGTATGGTACTGTAGTAGTAGCAGCCGCCGCAGCTTAAGGTTTTAGAAAGATCTCCAGAACATGTGTGAGCTGTGTTTCAGTGAATTTGGGAGCTCGCTGTATTGGTATTGCTTTGCTCTCCAGTTTGACACAGCAAGTCCACCCATCAGGAATGGAGAGTAATATAAAACAGATGCTTTCCGCAGGGTGACTTAACTGACATCACTATTACTGGCATTAGGAAAGTATCCATGGTGCTTATTATTGGTCATTTTGAAATGTGTGGCAAGACCCAGCTATGGCCCGCAGTGATCCCATCTAATTTCTGCAGCCCTGAAAGGAAAGGCATCATACAGTTCAGGAGTGCTCTGTTGGGATCCAGTTCCCAAGACTGAAAGTTTGAAACAGCATTTTAGATGTGCAATAACTGGATTATTTGCAGAAGTGTAAGAACACAATGATTTGTATTTGTCTTTGCAGCCAACCCTTCAGGAATAAAGCCTTCAGGATAAAGAAGTTGAAATTAAGACATGATGAAGAATGCTATCACTTGCAGGATAATGGAACTTTAAAAACTTTATGTATAATAGTTTTTTTAAAAATCCAATTGCTGTTCCAGTGTTAGCATCTAATCACCATTTTAGGCTGGGGACAACGATTGGTATTTCAGGGAGTTGAAGAGGGTTTGAAACTGGAACAATTGCTTGTGGGACATTCACTTATCCCACTTTCACCACTGATGAACAGTTTTTTTTTGTATTGTTTCAAAAACAATGAACAGACACAACAGTGGGGTGACAAGGAATATGCAAGGGCACCATGTGAACTAATGCCTTTCTCAACCCACTTTCAGCTCTCTGTGGTTGATTACAAGCCTGTTTCTTGCTTTTTGTCATGCTGCTTCCTTTTTTAAGAGTTTGCGAGGTTCAGAGTTACACGTCCTCCCAATTTGAATCACTCACCAAATTCTCTGTAATATCTTGTCCCTAGGGTCTTACCTGAAGACACGTGAGTAAGCCTGCCACCCTGCTGAAGCTAAAGAGCTCTGAGTCTGGCTGGTGACTGGAGGGGAGGCCTCCTGGGACCCCCACGTGGGCTGCTTGGAGATTCAGCACACAAGAAATCTGTGAATGGAAGAAAGATGTAAATGTACTAATTAGCCCCTTCCCCCTAGATATGTGTATCTACATAGATACACATACTCATCCTATGGGAGTGAGCGAGTTCAGTCTTTGTCTGAACCAAGGGACTTTCTGCTGGATGCAGCTATACTGGTTCCAAAGCTTTTAGCACCAGGACCCACTTTTTAGAATAAGAATCAGTCTGGGACCCACTAGAAGTGTTGTCATGACTGGAAGTACTGTCATTATGACGCCAGAGCCTGTTGCTTTCCTGAGAATGCAACAATAAGATGGGTTATTTTATTGGAAAATTTCTTATTGGTGATGGGGGAAAGCAGAGTAGAGCAAGCAGCGGAATTTCCCCCTTAGGGCATCACCTCATGGGAACCTCCCTCACCCAGGCTGACTGCTATTAACAAAAGACACATGAGGCAGAGGCTTGGTAAAGATGCACAAAGAAAGGTTTACTCACAGTTCAATCCAGTGCATATCTACAGCGTCTGATTAGGATCAGAGGTACAACTAACACTTGGAAGGCAATGCCCTTCAGCTGCATCACTGTGCATAGAGGTGTGCTTAAGATAGCGGGGGCATCAGAGCCCTTGGTATGCACATCTTATCAGATCAGTGGTCAGAAGACAAAAAGGGACCTGCTCAGAGGAGAAGGGAAAGAAATAAGGTCAAGGCCACACCCCCACAGGAATCAGAAGGACAGGTAAGATAAGAAGGGTCTAGGTCACAGGACATCACATTTTCCCCTTTTGGACATTAGACTGCCCCCTCTAGACAGCAGACGGAGTTGTGCCAACTCCAACATATTTCTCAGCCATTTTCCAATAGCAAAATGAATCAGAAAGAAAAAAGCCTATGTACAAGTTTGACACAAGCAAAACAACCACACGGCTCTCCTCCTTTCCAGCATCCCATCTTCCCATATTTTCAGTATGGCTGCTCTAGGTGCTTTGCAACGCACATGAGATTGGCTCATGACCCACTGGTGGGTCCTGACCCACAGTTTGGGAACCACTGAACTATACTCGTGTTTCTCAACCAGTGGTACTTGTACCACTGGTGGTACTTGAGGTGGTGTCCTGTGGTACTTGCGGAACCCCAGACCCCCCCCTACTGCCTGGAGACCAGCAATGCAATGTGACAATTAGCAGGAGGAGGTCTGGCTTGGCAGGCAGAACTCCAGTGTGCACTTTTCGTGCACTAGGAAAAGCCCTCCTGTCTGCCTTGAGTCTCCTAACGGTGTTTGTTGCATTATATCTAGCTTCCAAATCCAGAAGTAACTGGCAATGACATCATCGCCAATTACTTCCAGTGGTATTTCACTATGCAGTCGTATAGTGAGGAACAAACGTTGAGAAACACTGAGCTATATCATCCAAGATCCCCAGATATTTAAAGGAGAGCCGATGCAGATTAGCTAGATTCTAAAAGTGGCTTCAGTCAGCACCGAATAACAGCAGAAATCAAATGCAGAAGACCTGCAAAATAGGTGTGTGTGTGTGTGTGTGTGTGTGTGTGTGTGTGTGTGTGTGTGTGGTAAATGAATATGTGCAAGTTTGTATTTGGAGACTGTGTGTGCACTGAACTGTGATGAGCAAACAAGCCTTGGGCTGCATAAAGAGGGGGCTAATCTTTTTCTTTGTCTCTGTGCTAATGTATCTTGAGTCTAGAATTAGCAGATTAATAAGAATGTTATTCACACGGACATTTATCAGCAGCTTGGGAACCCTGTCAAATCCAACTCTTTGCCTGATCCTCGAGGCTGTTCCATTTAATAACTTTCAAACCTTCTTTCCTGCTCTGTGTGTATCTAGCATTTACAAAGATCTGCTTGTGAGGTATTGCAGAGGTTGAGCAATTGGGGGCCAAAACCATGTGAGGGGGAAACTGATGAAAGAGATGCCTTGCTCCATAAAAAAAACCCAGCTACTAAAAGAAACAAGAAAAGCTATGTGCACTGCCCTCAAATGTTATCTTGCTTCCATCATAACCCGCAGTGCTGGAGCTTGATGGTTAGAAACCCTGGGGTCTAGTTCTGCACTGGGCCCACCCACAAGTGTATCAGTGGTGGCAGTAGCAGGTGGCAGTTCCTCCCACACTTCCCATTGGAGAATGTCAATTGACAGGTGCTGCAGGTTCAGAGATTGGCCCAGTCACATTGACCCTCTGACGGGCATAGGCCATCATCCAGTGCCTAATATGGCTGACTTCTGACACTGCCTTGGTACCAAGAAGGTTAGATGACTGGAGTCGCCATTCCTGTTAAATTGATAGGAATCGAGTGAAGCCAAGGGGCGGGCTTAGCGGCCATGTTTGTGTGCCCCAAACAATCTAGATTCCAAGCATTTCAGATTGCTTTTCTGGTAGTGTTTGGGACTGAATAGTTTACTCCTGAAATAAACTTATCAAAATAACAACGTGTGATCGTGTAGAAACATCAGTGGTAACCATATTATGAGTTAATATGCAATTCCAAGGTTTAATTCCGCGTAATTATATTACTGAACACACCGGATGAAATGCTACTTGCTGTCTATTTGAACTCAGATTGCACTGTTTTGACAGACTTATTTTTTGAAATCTACACAACCAAAAATAAAGTGTGAACGGGAAGGAAAGAATAAAAGGGGAGGGTGGGCGATTCGCACACCGGTATGTAGAACACAGAGGCATGCTTGCAGACGTTGAGATTAACTTTTACACAC
>JAJKFI010040097.1:0-15927 GCA_029204185.1 Lerista edwardsae
ACACTAATCCTTCTAGTACTCACGCTCCACCTTTGGAGGAAAAAAAAGGCAAAGTCTGCTTTAAAATGGGCAATTCCTTATGAGTTTTTTACATTTCATTTCGCTCCCCATCGTGGGAATAGTATATAACTGAAGCCTTCCAACTAGGGAAAGAGCATTTTAAAAAGTCTCTTCATAAATAGTTAAGATTAGTCCATGTGGTTGAAGAGGGGAGATGGTGTCCACTATTTTTTTCCTTAAAATGTCCATTTGATTGAATATGGATTTCCCCTCCAGATACAGCTGAAAATCAGAATCAGCAACTTGCAAAAAAGCTGTCTCTTCTTGTGCAAAAAAAATAAAACAAGTCAGCAAACACCTGCAAAAGATTGAAGAGAGGCATATTTAGAAGAATGCTAACAGGGCAGAGATCCGGACAGACTGGCGCCAGAGAGGAAGCCACAGTTTGAACATTTAACCAAACACTCAAAGATTGGGCAAACCCTGGCGTCCAGATGCAGCATGCACATGCAAATGCACACAGTCAGAGGAGAGACTCTCTCTTCAGCACAAATGAAACAATAATACACTGTATACCTAAGGGGGGGCTGACTTAGAAAAAACAACAACCCGCTTTATAATTTGCTGGGCTGTGAGGCTGCAGACTTCCTTCCAGAACAGCCATTTGGACACAAGTTCTTACACAGAGCCCAGGCACAATTCTATATTGAAAGGTTAAGTGTCTCTGTCTTGTTAGATAGGCTTTGAGAAAGCAACTGTCCCCAAACTTAGCAGAAGCCAAGGCACAACTTCTGTATACAGTATAACCAGAAGCCAAAACTGTGTTTTGTGGCTTCAGTTACCACAAGAAAGACAAAAAATGAATCCTGTCTTTGGAATACTTTCTGAACACTCGTCAGACACACAGAGCCCCCCACCTTCCACGCCTCCACCCGGAAAACATTACTTCAAAAAGCAAGAATTGAGCACTTACCAATTCATTTAGCCACAGAGTGTTTTGCTGTCATTTGACATTAACTCTGAGGGGAATTCAGCTGCCTGAAAAAGGAGGAGGGGAGAGAGAGAGAGAGAGAGAGAGGTAAGATGCTTAACTATTCAAGGAAGCATATGAAGTACTCTAGATTACAAGTCACTGGAATGTGACCAGCAATTATTTCTACTGGCCAACAATAGGTGACATTAGAATGGATATAAGGAACCAAAACTGTAGTCTAAGAATGCTTAAAAAATAATAATAATAATCCAGCCACCGCGGCCCCGCCACCATACGCAAGCAGATTCGGACCAACCACAACGCCGTTAATCAAAATCCTATTGAGAGAGGCTAGAGAGGTGAGACAGGCGGGAAGAAGTCAGCCGAGGACAGGCGCCTTACCTGTAACGACAAGATGCTGATGTCTGTGTTTAAGGTGGTCAGCGGGGTTCTGGAGGAAGGGTTTTGTCCCGGCCTCTGATGATGGAGGTTGACGATGCTGGGGTGCGTGTCAAGAGCGATCTGCAGGTCCAGGATGTAGTCGATAACGTGCTGCAGGATTTCCATCTTGCTGACTTTCTTGTTCTGGGGGATGCTGGGCACCAACTCTTTCAGCTTGGAATAGCAGTCGTTCATGTTGTACAGCAAACTCATAGGATCATCCACTGGGGTTTTGCTCCGGGATATTCCCAGGCTGTGCTCCGAGAGGCTGTTTTTCCTGACGGATCGCACAGGACTGAACGCTTTCATGCTTGAGGAACGGGGAGAGCCGAGGAAAGCAAGATGCACGCGCGCACGCACAGACACACACCCCGGGCAGCGGGAAGGCTCGTCTTTCTCTCGCCCGCTTTTATGCCTCACTTCCTCCTTTCTCTGGGCAGCTGCCTGCTCTCGGTCAGAATGAAGGCGAAGCCGCCTGTTCCGCCTTTTATACTGCACGTTCTGCCGCTGACAAATCCAGTCTGTGCTCGCTGCGATTGGAGGCCCCTCATGTGTCCGTCAGGCGCGGAGGCACTTCTCACTGGTGCAAACGCCGCTGAAGAGAGAGTTCGGGCCTTCCGCGTTCGGAGCCAATCTGGGGAAAGAGGGCGTGTGCCAAGCACAGCTGTGGGTAGTAAATACTGTACAGAAAGTGCTGAGCCCTGCCTCAGCCCGAGACCATTTCCAAAAGGACATGGAGCGCGGGGGGAAGACCCGAAACGGCTATTCTCGCAGTTGAGCTCCAAAGCGCAGCAGTCTGGCTTTGTTCCAAGCCTTAGACGCCCCTGGGATATCCTACCTACTTCGAGTTTTCCTGACGTCTTTCCCTAGGGAAGGAGGGTAAAGTGCAAAAAAGCCCGAGGTTGCTCTTCAATTCATTGCCTTTCAAAAGGAGAAGCAAGCATTGCAAATAACAAAAAGGAACTTCCACCCGCCTTTGCTGGTCTAGTCTGTTGCAAGCTGGTCTAAAACATGCATGACGTGCTGTTCACAGATTGAGGGCTGTCAACCAGACTGCCTCAAAACTAGCAGGCTGCTTCAAGTGACATGGTATGTGAGTCACAGCTGGTTTGCTTTTGAACTTTTGAGTGTAGGGATGTGTGTTAAAAGTTCTGTTATATATGCACATACGTGCTTAAATATCTGAGGACGAGAGAATTGTTGGTCACAGTTACTGAATAGTAGATTTAGATGATTAAATAAAAACCTGTGGATGCTGGCAATTGAGGCACTGCCCAACTCACTCAAGCACATCTGTCAAACAGGCAAGACCAATGGAACTCTTCTCTCTCTGCCAGTACTGCTATATTTGAAGTCAGAGACTTGCACAGACCATGCATGGGGTTGTTTTACAAGTGCATTAATTCAACTATACTGTTGGTTGGAGAATGTTAGGGTACGCTAATATGCACACTGAACACCATATACATACGTTGCCCATGCAAGACTCCTGTTCTTTGCCCTTTTGATACATACTAGGTTATTCATGGGATGCAAATACATCCTACTGACACACTAATAATCATAATAATAATAATACATCACCTTTCTTGGTCATTGCATTGCTCCTTTAATTCAAGGCGGTTCACATAGGCAGGATGTTTGCTAGATTTTTGTGCAGATACCTGTCACTGATGACAGTGCTGCTAGAAACATTTCAAAAAGTGATTTTCTAAAACGAACGTATTTCACATTGTAAGATATCCTGATAGTGAACACAACAAATCACTACAACATTCTAAACAGGTTTACTATTTAATTATGACACAAGAGTCTGCATGAAATCTAAACCCAATTGCCTGTTTAACGTAAGGACTTGTTTGGTTGTTGTGTGCTTATACAATGCTAGTGCTTTCCAAGACATTTTTCAATACTCGTTTCTAGCTTTGAGGGAGATCAACATGATGTGTAAGTAAGGGAGAGTGTTTACAAGACACCATTCCTTGCCTTTTGCCCTCTCCACATTACTGGAAGACTTTCACATTTTGTTATCTTTTGAGAGGATCCAGTCTCATGTCCAATAGTAGCTTATGGCTCCACACAGCTCCCACCCACCCCCATAGCACCCCCCAAAGAACTCCCTTGACAGAACTCAAGCTTGACTTCTTACAGCAATTTAAGGTGCAATCTAAGGGCGCCCTAGGGCCAAGGCAAGCTGCTTGTGTTAGCCCTGTGGAGTTGCGAATGTGCCATAAAGCACATTCGTGGCAGCGCTTGTGACACATGGCTGACACAGGCAGTGGCGTCCGCCTAAAAGCATCAGAGCGAGCCGCCAGCAAGCTGCCCGTGCGCTGGCCAAGTTCGGCTAGCACATGGGTTTCTCCAGGTGGGTGGGCAGGAAAGTGGAAGGGGCAGGAGAAGGGCACTTCAGCGAGTGGGGTGGCCTGGGGTGGGGGGTGGAGTTTGAATGCAGCAATTGCACTGTATCCAAACCCCCGTCCTTGGCCCATGCAGGGATGAACATGCCCTTGTCCCTTGGAGGCTCCAGCCTGCTCCCAACCTGTCTTGGATACAGCGCAGGCCAGCTGGCCTGCCTGTTCCAGCACGTTAGGATTGAGCCCTTAGTCTCAAGAGCAATAGCTTCCCTAGTCCTGAAAGTTTTGTCCAGAAAATGCCACCTTTTCTGCAATCATCAGACTATGGGTCTCTCTCTCTCTCTCTTCCCATGTGCTTCATTGTCTTGACCATTGTTCATACATGCAGTCCAGAAGTTCTCATGTAACAGGGTAGGTAGACATCCTTTTTTTGCTACGTACTTCACAGAACATCTGAATTGGGGCTCCACAACCCCAAGGATGCAAAACTATGAATTTACCTGTGTACTCCATTGACTATAATGGGACTTGCTTCTTGCTAATCATGCATAGGCTTGTTAATTTGCATAGGCTTGTATACATACATACATATTAATTTATAATATACATGGTACCATGTGATTTTCCAACTTAATATATTCCTTAGCTGAGTGGTTCCCAAACTGTGTGTTGGGACCCACCAGTGGCTTGCAATCCAATTTCAAGTGGGTCATGAAGCACCTAGAGCAGCCATATTGAAAATAAGGGAAGATGGGACACTGGAAAGGGAGAGGGCTGTGTCGTTATTTTGTTTGTGTCAAGGTTTTTTCCCCTTCCTAATTCACTTTGCTATTGGAAAAATGGCTGAGAAATAACCCAACTTATTGCTGCATTCTCCGGAAAGTAGCAGGTTCTGGTTTCACAATGAGAGTACTTCTGCCCATGACATCACTTCTGGTGGGTCCTGGACAGATTGTCATTTTAAAAAGTGGGTCCCGGGACTTTGGGAACCACTGCCTTAGCTGGTGATTGCAGACATTTTCAGATCAGGGTAGTCCAACATGTGACCTGTAAGCTGCGTGGAATCCACAAGGATTGTGGCCCTTGAAAGCCTTGCTACAGCCACCACTTCCTGCCTTCTGCTTCAGTGGCTTTTTGATCTCCTTGCCTTGCTGTTCCAGTTGTAGTGTCCTTTGGAGAAGCTGGAACAGAGCAGCAGGGAGATGGAAAAGCCCCACCACACCCACCAGTGCCTCCTTCTGCCTGAGCCTGCTGAGTGACTTTGGTGGCTCAGAATCCGGAATTGGCAGTGATGTCATCATGTGTGCTCCCCTGGCTGTCAGAGGTTGGACTGCCCTGCTTTCAATCATCATCCCCCCCCCCGACTTATTGCTCCATGGCTTTACAGAGAACTGCAGTTTTTGAAACTATACCAGATTTGATCACTGCAGTTTGTGGAGAAACATTCATAGGTAGCCAGCAGAATACTGAATAATTTATTCACTTTGAAATACGAAGGGTGGTAGTTCTAAAAAAAAAAAAAAAAAAAGGCAGACAACACTTTGAAAACCGTGGTATTGTACTACACTGACACATACCGAATACTTTGGGTTTTCAGATTCATGTTTATTTCAAGGGAAATCAAGCACATGGAATCTTCCTCTGAAATCCATGAGACTGAACAGTTCATATTGGCTGAATTGTCCTCTTCTGATAAAAATGCCACATTTATTCAACTCTTATTTATTATAATCGTGAGAAGTTATCTTTACCAGGGACGTACCTGACATAACACCAGCATGTGGGTCCCGGGACTAAAAGGTTTGGGAACCACTTCCTTAGCTGGTGATTGCAGACAAGGTCGAACAAAACCAAGTCAAACAAAATTTGTTTTGACATTTATTCCATGGAAATAATCAATCCTGACCATTACACAAAGTAAAATATTTTAGAGTCCCAATTATTGTGACAGGGAACATTCTAAGCACATACTTTACCAATGAAATTATGGAACTCCAAATACTTTGACTGTAGCATGACCTGCCATTTTTAATAGCATGAATATTCAGTGTCTTCTTTGAGCCAATGGGAGGGGTTGCGTGTGTACACGTACATTACTGGTTTCCACAGTTTGTCTCCCAAAAGCTCAAGTAGTGTACATTTGTGGAAGCATCCCCTTTCCAACCCTTAAGGTCAAATCTGCATGGCCTTCGAACAGATTTGCTGTTTTTTTCCCTTGTATTCTTGACATGTACAGTACTGGTGTGCAGTGACTGATTATTAGAGTGAATAGGTTTGCCATGAATTCAGCCATAAGCATCTAGCATTAGCTGAGGTTACAATGGCAATCTAGGGCTGAGATACGCCTTCAATTATAACTGAATTTGAATTTGCTTGTATGGCTTTGGAAACCTTTTTCTCTGCATTCCCCGACCAAATGTCAAGGTTTGCGTGTTTCTTTCACAGCCACAGCGCTTTTTATTTGCAGCACTTCTTAGTATGGCACAGAAGGTTGGAGGAAGTGGCTAATTTTGGTAGGGAATCTCAAAATGCATTCTTTATCTTTGGTTTGAAAGTCAAAATTCTGTGCTTTTTTAAAAGCCATTTCCTGGCTTTGTACCACGTCTGAGTGTTGGACACAAAGAAGAAGGCTGCCCAACATCTGGCATGAAGACCTCTAGCCAAATCTAAAGCGATAAATATACTGCACGTCTTCCCTTCTCACCTGTGCGCTGTGAAAGAGGTGGGTGAAAACCCTCTCTAGCCCACTGTAAGGGGCAGGCACATTTCCTTTCTATTGTAGGAATGAAGACTCTTGTGGGGCAGCGCGTGCTTCGCTGAAGGGCAGAAGGCCAGAGCGTGCATACTTCCAGGGATGCGACTATAAGAGAGAGGGCTGTTCCTCTTCCTACTGTTCTGCTACGGCGCCCTGCCCAGTATGTGTTTGTGCATACAGACACACACAGGTAAACGGTCCCTGACATTGGGAAAGGAGCCTCTTCCCTCCATTCTGCTCCAACCCCCTTACAGCACAAAGGGCGTGCAAAAAGCATCTCCTGGCTGCAGGTCGCTTGCCTGCACACACGCACACATATTGGCTTCTGTTTGCAAAGCGGAGGAGTCCCCCCCCGTCAATGCAGATTTAAACCCGCCAAGCCTCCCTCCCCTTCCAGTTCGGCTCCTGCACCTGGCCGGCAGCAGCAGCCAGAGCGCGTGAGCTCCTCGCCCTCTTCTCCTCGCAGCTCCTCAGGGCCGCCCGCGCCCACCTCCTTCTAGAGGCCGGGCCCGACTGCGCGGCGCCAGCCCCGTGACGTCACGCCCCCGCTGCCTGCCCTCCCTCCCAGCCCAGGCCGGCGGCGCCTCGCAGGCGGCTGCTATGGAGACCGGGCCTCGGCCCTGGGCGGTGGGAGGCGGCTGGGGCTGCGGGGCTCCGCCCAGCTTGGCAGCGCCTCTTCCCTTCTCTCGCCCGGGCTGCGGGCTCAGGCGCACCTGCAGGGGCGGGGAGGGGGGGGAGCTCGTACGCTGGCTGTTGCAGGCGGGGGGGGGGAGAGATCCGAGGCCTGCTGGCGTGCCTGGGTCCTTCGGAGTGCACGAGAATGAAGGACTGGGCTCCGTAGGCTCTATTCGTTACGTCGGCTGCAAGAAGCCTGATCTCTGGGGGAGAGATTTACGTGCCCTGCGAAACCCAAGGCAACAACACATTCCCATCGTACATGAGGGCATCTCCGTGTCTCTTATGTATACCGGCACAAGAATAACAATGCAGCAGGCCTTGGAGTTGGGCTGTTGGAAACACGCGGGTTCGTGTCGGACGAGTTTCCTCCCAGGCTAGTCTTTTAAAGATGCCAATAATTTCCAACTCAGATGTATTAATTATGACATTTATCAAGTGGCTTGTTAAGACCACTGCACATAAGTCTATAGGGCTAGCTTTCCTCGCGTCAGCGGCTCTAGATGGATGTCGCGAACGTAGGAACGACGTTTCATTGAGCTGCCTGGGATTTACTCCCCTGCACGCGTGCAAAGGGGCAGCCTTAAATATTTGCAGCCACGACTGCAAAAATAAAAATAAAATCATGTTTCTAGTTGCCTAGTAGGAAGACGGTATTCAGATGAATACATTTCAAGTTGCTTCTTCCTGGGGGTTGAGACACGAATTTACTCTCTCTCCCCCCCGCTCATTCAGAGAAATAAATTACTTTAAAAGAAGCAGATAGCGGGGATTAGCCACTATCTCCCCACTACCACCCATCCCGTTCTTGTCGGAACCACTTTGTAATCTTCCTGTCACACCGTGGAACTGCAACACTTCCATGCAAGCGTGCCATGATTATCTGTCGTAACCTACGGACGCAGATGACCCTTCTGGTCTTTGACGAAACCCAGCCTATCTATGCTTGGATTCTCGACATAATGTTTTGACATTGAGGCTTGCAATGTGCCAGGTGAAAACTCTCTCTCGTGCTTTCTGTGTGTTTGAGATCACGTTGCCAACCTGCTCAGAGAAGTAAAAGTTTTAGAAAGCTGGGGGAGGGAGGGGGGAGGGAGAGCGAGCAAGCAAGGCAGAAGGAGTGGTGGTGGGGGTGTGTGGAATGGCGGCGCATAAAAAATATTGTTACAGAATCTGAATTGCAGTGATCTCCAACCGCATTTTCTGCTTTCACAAAGGATTTTCCTGTTACTTTTGTTCCGGTCACAAAATTCGAACGAGCGAGAGCAAGAAATTAACTGGGGAGAGATAAGGTCTGGAAAACAATCTGGAATTGCCAGTGTTGGTGGGAGCTCTGCAGGGCTGGCGTCAGGAAGTCTGCGCCGCCTCTATGACTGTTGATCCAGCTTTGTGCAGCTGCACTCAGTACAATTAGCTTGCAGAAACAATCCTGCTGTAGGCACCCTTTCCCCTTCAAAGCCCTTTTCTGTACTGACCTCCCCCCCCCCCTTTCCATACACACATCATGATGCTGGAAATCAAGTCACAAGCCGATCACTGTTTGGGCAACATCATCTGTGGGAATTCATTAACCCCCCCACCGCACCCCGGAGATGCAACAAAAGATTGTTTGTCCAGAACTAAACTTACAGCTTAATATTACGATGTAACTCATACGGGGGGGGGAAGCTGGCCCCCATAACAAGAAACACATTGTGCTTTCAGAAAAGAAGAGGCTTGGGCGTAGTATTGTGGAAAGCCGTGCAGCAGCCAGCTTCCAAAAGTGACCATCAAAAGTGTGATTTTTTTTTTTTGAAAGAATTTTGTAAAGGACTGGAGGGGAGACTCGGGACGCTGTCCGGCAACAGCGATCCCCTGCGACTAGGGGGATCCTCTTACTAGGTGTGCTTTGAACTCTCACTTTCTGCAGTTTCGCCCCCTCCCTCCAATGCAGCCGACTCGCTTCCTCCTTTAGGGGTTGTTGGGGGGTTGAGTGTGTTTTGGCATTGTGCCCCCCCCCACTCGTTGAAAGCCGGACTGTGCCCCAAGGAGAATGAAGAGCAGCTCCTCCCGACCGCCTGATCCTGAACTCGCGGCAGCTCCGCCACCCCAGGTCCGTCTCGACGTGCCAGCCTCGACTCCGAGTTTGCGGAACACCAGGCGCCGCTGTTGCAAACTCGCGGCCATACGCCTGTCGCGTGCTGCTGCTCTGTGTAAACTCTGCTGGTGGCTCCAGTTCCAGGGTGGGGAGGGGAAGCGGCGCAGGCGTGGCTTCCCCGTGAGCAGCAGTGGCTGCTGCTGCTGCTGTCCGAGTTCCAGCCAGCCAGGGTGTGGGTGACAAGAGCCATCTGTGGAGTGTCAAACCGTGCGGGGGTTGGGGAACCTTTTGGGACTGCAAAACCAGCGCCCCCCCCCCCCCGCTCTGGGGAGCGCGGCAGGCTGTTGCCGGTAGCGCAAATCAAAGGCCGGCGCGCTTTTCCTTTCTGCTTTGGCTCCCCTACAGTAGCAAGGTTCAGATCCAGATATTGTGTTGTTATTGCGAAGATGTTCCCAGATCAGCCCGCCCGGTTTCCAAGAACTGGCGTTCTACGATGTCCCCTTCCCCTCCCCATGTTGCATTCTGGGCCTTCCCTCTTTCAGAACCTGCTGGCTAGACTGCTCAAACTACAATGCTGAACTAGAAGAACGGGAGATAGGAAAGCCTGACAGAACCTTAACTTTTGAAATGCTGGTTTGGCAGCATTTGGCAGTTTGGCAAGGACGCTTCTGGGCAAAGGCGTTGCTGGCCGCCTCTGCAGCCTTTCTACTTTGAGGCTGGGACATTTTCAGCCAGAATGCAGCACTGCCCATCCACCAGAGTTTGACCCTGGAGAGCTTATAGAGGTACACACACATTAAACAACAGAAGATGCGCCTCTTCTTCAGACATACTGATGATGTGTGGCAAGGAGTTGCAACTCCTTGGTTCATATCTGCAAATGTTTAGGCGCACAGAGTGTGAGCCTCTCTGAGGACAGGGGATCTTATTGATGTATATATTTTGCTCCAGAGTGGTGGTGGTGGGGTCCGCAGCTTTGTGAACTTTTGTGCTGAAAAGTGATGTGTGTGTATATACACAGACATATAAGTATGTGAACAGTATTTTCTTGTAAAGGTTCTTGTAGAGAACTTTTTTGATGGCATGAACAAAACCAAGTGTGCTGAACACAGTTAAAATGCCTTTGGTGGTAGTCATTCTTGCAAGGAGATGTCCTTAAACTGGAATAATGGAACGTGAGAGGGAGAAATGACAAGGCTAGTGGCGGAAAGAAGTTGGCAAGAAGATTTGCCTGCGGGCACTGATTTTTCAGATGAGTGCTTAGTTCTTTGAGCCCCCACACTTCCTACAGCTCAGTGTCATGTAGTGGCTTTCCTTGATGTATTGCGTGAGGTAGAGGCTGGAATCTCAGTGCGGAGGGTGAGCTGAGCTGAAGTCATAAACTGATGTAATTAAAGCCGAGATCCACAGTAAAGCAGTTCAAATATTATTGGCTTCATTTTATTGCATCTTGAGCGTAAAGTATGTGAGAAAAAAGTATGACCAAATAGGTGTAGTACAAACTTCAATTTCGTCTGAAGGAAGAACTCTCTCTCTCTCTCTGTGTGTGTGTGTGTGTGTGAGAGAGAGAGAGAGAGAGAGATCCAGAATTTGGAAATTAATTTTGGAAAAATCCACTTTCAGGATTCATTCCATCACTTGCACCTGAAAGCCAGCCAGATCTCTGTGATAAGCTAAGAATCCATTAGGCTGGAATTTTGGAGGAGGATGGGACCCAGGGTATTGTTAAGCTAGTAAGTAGGACATAATTGGTAATGGTCCTGAATGGGAGGCCCCACTGGGGCCCTCAAGACTGTCCATCTACCTGAGAAACATGTGAGTGACAGCAACCAGCAACCAGCCCGTGTGTGGCCAGTGAGAGAGACAAAGGCTACATGTGCTATAGATTCTGAATGAGTTGGGCAGCCCAATCTTAAAATGTACTAGTATAGTGCCTCTGCTGTATCCAGCGCAGCTCAGGCACAAGCTGGAGGTCTTCTTGGGATAAGGGGATTTCCCTTATCCAGAGTAATCAGTCTGCCATGTGAAACTAGTTAGTGCCAGGCAGTGAAGGTGGGAGGATGAAACAGAGGTGGAGAGGGGTGTTTCAGTGCTGGGGAAGGATGGGGAGGGGGAGGTTCAGATCTGGGAGGGGAATGTGAAGAGGCCTCCACCATATCCTAACCCACCATCCTGGGCCTAAAAGCCCTACATGGGGGCCAGTTAGACTTGCACCAGCGATTTTGCCATTGGTCAGACTTGGGCTCAACAAGGAAATACAGTTGCATGCAATTATACTATTTAATTAAATGGCTTCATTCACTATAGGAAATGTTTTTTTTAAACCAGGTATGTGGTGCATCCTCTACTGCAGAAGGGGAAATTATATGCATGTTCGAATTTATACTGGCCCATGTGATGTGACATGTGAATACATCTGATTTTCTGTATTTAGTTTATCTGAATCCTTAAAATGGCCTTATATTAGATTTTTGTGCATGGTTGTTGGGAAGGAAATAAACTCAAGAGTCTATTCTGAAATAGCTTGCAGATATGGTTTACAGAAATGTAGGGCAGGCTAAGTGGAAAATAATGCCTTATTCTCTCCAAAAGGTTCTTCCTATCCACAGGCATTACAACCTTATGATGGATTTCAGGGGCAGGACCCCAGTGAATAAGTACCATAGAAGGCAATTTTAATTTCGTTGGAAAGTTTTGGGGTGGCGAATGGGAAATGGGATTAGCAAGGAGATCTTGAAAATGTGTTCCAGGTGGCAGTTTGAAGCAGGAAAAAAAATCAACTTTTGTTACTGGGGGAGGGGAGTTAAGGCAGGTTTGTACTAAGTGCCATGCGTATGTATGGTACTGTAGTAGTAGCAGCCGCCGCAGCTTAAGGTTTTAGAAAGATCTCCAGAACATGTGTGAGCTGTGTTTCAGTGAATTTGGGAGCTCGCTGTATTGGTATTGCTTTGCTCTCCAGTTTGACACAGCAAGTCCACCCATCAGGAATGGAGAGTAATATAAAACAGATGCTTTCCGCAGGGTGACTTAACTGACATCACTATTACTGGCATTAGGAAAGTATCCATGGTGCTTATTATTGGTCATTTTGAAATGTGTGGCAAGACCCAGCTATGGCCCGCAGTGATCCCATCTAATTTCTGCAGCCCTGAAAGGAAAGGCATCATACAGTTCAGGAGTGCTCTGTTGGGATCCAGTTCCCAAGACTGAAAGTTTGAAACAGCATTTTAGATGTGCAATAACTGGATTATTTGCAGAAGTGTAAGAACACAATGATTTGTATTTGTCTTTGCAGCCAACCCTTCAGGAATAAAGCCTTCAGGATAAAGAAGTTGAAATTAAGACATGATGAAGAATGCTATCACTTGCAGGATAATGGAACTTTAAAAACTTTATGTATAATAGTTTTTTTAAAAATCCAATTGCTGTTCCAGTGTTAGCATCTAATCACCATTTTAGGCTGGGGACAACGATTGGTATTTCAGGGAGTTGAAGAGGGTTTGAAACTGGAACAATTGCTTGTGGGACATTCACTTATCCCACTTTCACCACTGATGAACAGTTTTTTTTTGTATTGTTTCAAAAACAATGAACAGACACAACAGTGGGGTGACAAGGAATATGCAAGGGCACCATGTGAACTAATGCCTTTCTCAACCCACTTTCAGCTCTCTGTGGTTGATTACAAGCCTGTTTCTTGCTTTTTGTCATGCTGCTTCCTTTTTTAAGAGTTTGCGAGGTTCAGAGTTACACGTCCTCCCAATTTGAATCACTCACCAAATTCTCTGTAATATCTTGTCCCTAGGGTCTTACCTGAAGACACGTGAGTAAGCCTGCCACCCTGCTGAAGCTAAAGAGCTCTGAGTCTGGCTGGTGACTGGAGGGGAGGCCTCCTGGGACCCCCACGTGGGCTGCTTGGAGATTCAGCACACAAGAAATCTGTGAATGGAAGAAAGATGTAAATGTACTAATTAGCCCCTTCCCCCTAGATATGTGTATCTACATAGATACACATACTCATCCTATGGGAGTGAGCGAGTTCAGTCTTTGTCTGAACCAAGGGACTTTCTGCTGGATGCAGCTATACTGGTTCCAAAGCTTTTAGCACCAGGACCCACTTTTTAGAATAAGAATCAGTCTGGGACCCACTAGAAGTGTTGTCATGACTGGAAGTACTGTCATTATGACGCCAGAGCCTGTTGCTTTCCTGAGAATGCAACAATAAGATGGGTTATTTTATTGGAAAATTTCTTATTGGTGATGGGGGAAAGCAGAGTAGAGCAAGCAGCGGAATTTCCCCCTTAGGGCATCACCTCATGGGAACCTCCCTCACCCAGGCTGACTGCTATTAACAAAAGACACATGAGGCAGAGGCTTGGTAAAGATGCACAAAGAAAGGTTTACTCACAGTTCAATCCAGTGCATATCTACAGCGTCTGATTAGGATCAGAGGTACAACTAACACTTGGAAGGCAATGCCCTTCAGCTGCATCACTGTGCATAGAGGTGTGCTTAAGATAGCGGGGGCATCAGAGCCCTTGGTATGCACATCTTATCAGATCAGTGGTCAGAAGACAAAAAGGGACCTGCTCAGAGGAGAAGGGAAAGAAATAAGGTCAAGGCCACACCCCCACAGGAATCAGAAGGACAGGTAAGATAAGAAGGGTCTAGGTCACAGGACATCACATTTTCCCCTTTTGGACATTAGACTGCCCCCTCTAGACAGCAGACGGAGTTGTGCCAACTCCAACATATTTCTCAGCCATTTTCCAATAGCAAAATGAATCAGAAAGAAAAAAGCCTATGTACAAGTTTGACACAAGCAAAACAACCACACGGCTCTCCTCCTTTCCAGCATCCCATCTTCCCATATTTTCAGTATGGCTGCTCTAGGTGCTTTGCAACGCACATGAGATTGGCTCATGACCCACTGGTGGGTCCTGACCCACAGTTTGGGAACCACTGAACTATACTCGTGTTTCTCAACCAGTGGTACTTGTACCACTGGTGGTACTTGAGGTGGTGTCCTGTGGTACTTGCGGAACCCCAGACCCCCCCTACTGCCTGGAGACCAGCAATGCAATGTGACAATTAGCAGGAGGAGGTCTGGCTTGGCAGGCAGAACTCCAGTGTGCACTTTTCGTGCACTAGGAAAAGCCCTCCTGTCTGCCTTGAGTCTCCTAACGGTGTTTGTTGCATTATATCTAGCTTCCAAATCCAGAAGTAACTGGCAATGACATCATCGCCAATTACTTCCAGTGGTATTTCACTATGCAGTCGTATAGTGAGGAACAAACGTTGAGAAACACTGAGCTATATCATCCAAGATCCCCAGATATTTAAAGGAGAGCCGATGCAGATTAGCTAGATTCTAAAAGTGGCTTCAGTCAGCACCGAATAACAGCAGAAATCAAATGCAGAAGACCTGCAAAATAGGTGTGTGTGTGTGTGTGTGTGTGTGTGTGTGTGTGTGTGTGTGTGTGGTAAATGAATATGTGCAAGTTTGTATTTGGAGACTGTGTGTGCACTGAACTGTGATGAGCAAACAAGCCTTGGGCTGCATAAAGAGGGGGCTAATCTTTTTCTTTGTCTCTGTGCTAATGTATCTTGAGTCTAGAATTAGCAGATTAATAAGAATGTTATTCACACGGACATTTATCAGCAGCTTGGGAACCCTGTCAAATCCAACTCTTTGCCTGATCCTCGAGGCTGTTCCATTTAATAACTTTCAAACCTTCTTTCCTGCTCTGTGTGTATCTAGCATTTACAAAGATCTGCTTGTGAGGTATTGCAGAGGTTGAGCAATTGGGGGCCAAAACCATGTGAGGGGGAAACTGATGAAAGAGATGCCTTGCTCCATAAAAAAAACCCAGCTACTAAAAGAAACAAGAAAAGCTATGTGCACTGCCCTCAAATGTTATCTTGCTTCCATCATAACCCGCAGTGCTGGAGCTTGATGGTTAGAAACCCTGGGGTCTAGTTCTGCACTGGGCCCACCCACAAGTGTATCAGTGGTGGCAGTAGCAGGTGGCAGTTCCTCCCACACTTCCCATTGGAGAATGTCAATTGACAGGTGCTGCAGGTTCAGAGATTGGCCCAGTCACATTGACCCTCTGACGGGCATAGGCCATCATCCAGTGCCTAATATGGCTGACTTCTGACACTGCCTTGGTACCAAGAAGGTTAGATGACTGGAGTCGCCATTCCTGTTAAATTGATAGGAATCGAGTGAAGCCAAGGGGCGGGCTTAGCGGCCATGTTTGTGTGCCCCAAACAATCTAGATTCCAAGCATTTCAGATTGCTTTTCTGGTAGTGTTTGGGACTGAATAGTTTACTCCTGAAATAAACTTATCAAAATAACAACGTGTGATCGTGTAGAAACATCAGTGGTAACCATATTATGAGTTAATATGCAATTCCAAGGTTTAATTCCGCGTAATTATATTACTGAACACACCGGATGAAATGCTACTTGCTGTCTATTTGAACTCAGATTGCACTGTTTTGACAGACTTATTTTTTGAAATCTACACAACCAAAAATAAAGTGTGAACGGGAAGGAAAGAATAAAAGGGGAGGGTGGGCGATTCGCACACCGGTATGTAGAACACAGAGGCATGCTTGCAGACGTTGAGATTAACTTTTACACAC
>JAJKFI010040098.1:0-33700 GCA_029204185.1 Lerista edwardsae
ATCAATCAATCAATCAATCAATCAATCAATCAATCAATCAATCAATCAATCAATCAATCAATCAAATAGTATTTATATACCGCTTTTCAACATAAAGTTCACAAAGTGGTTTACAGACAAATAGTAATAATAAAGTGAAGTGGTTCCCTGTCCCAAAGGGCTCACAATCTAAAAAAATGTAGAACACCACCAGCAACAGCGACTAGAAAAGACACTGTGCTGGGGTGAAGAGGGACAATTACTCTCCCCCTGCCAAATATAAGAGGAGCACCACTTGAAAAAATGCCTCTTGCCCAGTTAGCAGGCGTTAATTGGATCAATGGGGTTAGAGGGAGGGATGGCCAGCAGAGACACCCTTAGCAAGGCAGCACAGGCTTTCAAAATGGCACTGGCAACTAGCATGGAGAGCTTTAAAGTGGCCATGGAAAGCTTCAGTATGCCAGTGGATAGCTTCTCTGCTGGCATTTTGAAGCTTACCACGGCCATTTTAAAGCTCTCCGCACTATTCGTGGCCATCATTTGAGATGCCACAGATTGCTTCAGAATGGCTGTGGACGGTGCAGGGACTGTGAGTAACTGAGAACAGACCATGAATGCAGCAAGGCAAGTGTTAATCCTGCTCCCCACAGATAAGTGAATCCATGGGTAGCAAATCCATCATGGGTAGCAAGGACTGACTGTATTATCTCAATCTCTGAACCACCGAATCATAGCCACTGAATCAGACTCACTGAGGGCGCAATCCTAAACTGAGTTAGGCTGGCATAAACTAAGCCAGCAAAGTTTGGCCAGCACAAGGGACACCATAAAGTATGTTTGGACCACTCTTGGAGTCAGAGAGGCCAGCACACAGACGTGAGCCATCCTCCCTGACACCGAGAGTAGTCCAAAAATGCTTTATGGTGGCCTTTGTGCTGGCCAAACTTTGCAGGCTTAGCTTATGCCAGCCTAACTCCAGTTTAGGATTGCGCTGTGTACTGAACAGATAACAACAATTGACTCTATCAACATACAGAGTTGTTGTGATGATAACAAGGTAAAACTCAGGATGTAGTACTTTCAGGTGTTCAATGCATATCAGTGCTTATTACGATTATTTCAACAGATACATATTTTCCCAGTTGTGGTGCTCCAGTAATGGAATGCCGTTCCTCAAAGGTCTTCCTCCTTTATCATCTTTCAGGTGCTGGTGAAAACTGTGCTGTTTACCAAAACTCTTGATGGGTTTTCAAATTCGGGGTAGTGTTTGGATTTTGTCTTTTAAAATTCTGGAGTTCTACTGAACTGAATATTGTTCATGATGTTCTGAATTTGATGTTGTATGTTTAAAGTGCATCACGTTTTATGGGACCTCAGTCTGATGGAATGGTGGGAAATAGATCCTTAAAATAAATAAAATATGTACAAAATAAATACGGGCTAAGTGAAAGATTAAGACCCCACAGTGAAGTAAAGTCTGCTTCCACTGGCATTGGGATGAATTTTTACAAAGCATATCAGTAGAATCTCTTTACACAGCTGGATTATTTAGCTGTTGAAACCAATTACAGAGGTGGCTTAAAAGGAATGTTAGCAAGGCCACTACAGTGAAAAGCCTTTATGGTGACAATGCAGCACAGTCAAAGCTGCTTGCCGTTCTAAAACCATCTCAGTTGGATCTTTACAAGGACTGGTAGCCGCTCCTTTCAAGCTCACCTTTTGGACTCTGCACCGAAACAGTAAATATTGGGCAACTGAGCATTTACAGAAAGTTCCTAGAGCAGACAATAGATGGGAATCAGTTGTTGACCCATGGGAGTGGGGAGTGGTGGAGGGAAGAAAAGCTGTCAATTCAGTAGGAGTTAAGGGTGTTTAAATGGCTTGTAAACAGAACCATAAAAAATGTATGTAGACTAGCCTGGAGTGTGGGAAGAACCAAAAACATTTGATTTGGAAGGTGGAGCGAGGCAGTTTAATGTACAGGCATATGGCTATATAGTCAGTCTGTTTGAGTGGGTGGTAGAGATGAGCAGCTTTCAAACGTAGAGAAAAAGTTATTCTCAAACCACACTGGAAATAAAGGATGCAGTCTTTGCTATGCAGCTGTCTTTTTATTCCCATCCTCCCACTCCCCCCTTCCCCTGTAGCCTTATTGCAGCACAAGCCTGCATAAGTTGTGACAAACTGAGCCAAACAAACCCATATATGGTGACCCATCAGCGGTTCAATAATCCTTCTGTTTCTGACTTCCTGGGGCTATAAAATTAAGAGGGAAGTGCTGCCTGTTAAGCACCTGCAGCCCACAATGAGTGACCAGTGGGCTGTGTTCTGCTTGGTGGATCACACTGTTAGCATGTCTAGTGTCACAGTGCCTACAGCAATCAATTCAGCAGATTTCCAGAAGAAATGATCCAGACTTCTACTGCTGACTTAGGGCATAATCAGTGATGTCATTCGGGGGAACGGACCAGAACAGGCGTTCCGGATCCTAACAGGCTCCGTGGCTGGTTCCGGGTTCCCGACAAGTGCCAATCAAAAGTGAGTTCCTAAATAATTTGAATGACACCACTGGGCACAATCATAACCTGGAGTTAGGCAGGCACAGTTAGGCCAGCAAAGTTTGGCCAGCACAAGGGACACTGTAAAGTACGTTTGGACCACTCTCGGAGTCAGGGAGGATGTCGCATGTCTGTGGGCTGGCCTCTATGACTCTGAGAGTGGTCCATATGTGAATGCCATCATTACACTGAAAACCTACATGCTTGCTCCTTGATTGCTCCTTCAAGCCAAAATCCATGCTGAGTAGCTTCCATCTCATCCAGCTATGTTTAAGATATGTTGTTCTTAATGACTTTATTATGGAACACAAGGGTGTGTATGTGCTGAGGGCTCACTACCTGTAGTCATCTTTTGATTTCATAATCGATTGATTGATTGATTGATTGATTGATAATTCCAGTGTGCAATACTATCCTGGAGTTAGGCCGGCACAAGTACTCCCAGACTCCAAGAGTGGACCAAATGCACTTGATGGTGTGTTTGCAACCCTCCTAACTCCAGGTTAGGTTTGCCCCCCACCGGTGGATTAAGCACTGATTGACAGCTGGTTGGACATACAATGGCTACCTGGGATGAGATCGGAAGCCCAGCATTCACTGATACATTCAAGTGCCCTACCAGGTTGATATCTCTTTATATCAGTCCACAGTGTTCTATGATAGATGACTTGAATTACTGCACTTAAGAGCAGGATGCAGCCAAAGTTAGGCCCACTTAATTGGAAAGCTAAGCATGGCTACCACTGAAATATGCTGCATCATGGCCGTTACTAATCATTTAGATTTCCGAATATATTCTTGAAATGTCACTTGTATGGTGGCTCGTGTAATTGACTGTAATGGAAAGAATGTGTCCAGTCTACAGGGCTTCTGTAAATTAAATTGCCTCTAGGTAGCTGCAAAAAGAATAACTCCACATGTGGTTATGTTTAAACAAGGATTTAAATGT
Source organism: Lerista edwardsae (assembly GCA_029204185.1). Lineage (NCBI taxonomy): Eukaryota > Metazoa > Chordata > Lepidosauria > Squamata > Scincidae > Lerista > Lerista edwardsae. Next base: position 3,487 of record JAJKFI010040098.1, read on the forward strand.
TTATGGTAGTAACGTGTAGATTGTCAAATCAAATTATTATGCAAAGGGTATGTTTTAAAAACCAAAATTTTAAAAAGGCATTACTTTCTATTATAAAACCATTTCAGATTAAAATAAGTCAGATTCCACACTTGTCAGTGGTCATAAAGAATGTGTCTGGGAGATGGAAATGTAAAACCAAGTATGCTTTTTAATTTCCACTTTGCTTCACTGGATACCATTTTTGTGAGAAATTCACTACTTTTCATTTCCTGGACACTTACAGCCCAGGCCTCAATAAGGCCAACATAGCAAGGCTGTATCCTAAAGCCCATTGGGAGGCAGCAGCAGCAAAATGCAGGCCAAGGGGAGTTTTCCCCTTATACCCATGTAAGTCCCAGTCATCCCAATGGGGCTGCTCGGATCTGTGCCTGCTGTTGCCCAGGCGCAGGTGCACATGCACAGGAGCGGTTCGAATCATGGCCACCGAGGCTGGTGGTCTTAATTTGGTACTACGACCACCCTGCGTCACAATCCCCATCTCCGCCCACTGCGCCGCCCAGTTACGCCCCCGGCACGCCTCTGGAACACCCTTGGCGAGGCCCAGCACCGACTGCGCACCGCAGACGCTCGACCGGCATAAGGCCGGCGCTGCTGGCAGTCGCAGTGGCACCCAAGCATTGGCACTGCTGCTTGCGCCGGTCCAGCGCCATATCGCCGACGCTGATGCACTTGACGGCAAGTTTGTGACAGCATCGGCTGGTGCAAGAGCGTAGCGCCAGCGCAACGAGGGTATAGGATTGCGCTCTTAGTGCCACAGCAGTCAAGGATGGGAAGATCTTTTTTGAAAGCACTTCCTGTATCCTATTAAAGATTGACATCCAATTGACCCTGATTGCTCCCAACCTACAGAGAAAGAGTGTTGGGGCTGAAAAGCCCTGGAAAGTATGAGTGCCTGGACCTAGGTGGTGGTGGTGGTGGTGGTTCAGTCGCTAAGTCGTGTCCAACTCTTTGTGACCCCAAGGACCACAGCACGCCAGGCCTCTCTGTCGTCCACTAGCTGGACTTAGGTTGTAGACAAGCCCAATAAATGTGTCTATTGCTTATATATGGTGCAGATGTTAAGATGGATGTCTTCATTTCTATGCGTTTTGGTGTACAGTAGTTGCGAGTTTCTTAACTTTTTCCTCTTAAACAGAAGTATTTGTTTATCCAAGATTTAAATACCTCTTAGGGCATGAAGACCATTCATCCTACTTACCTGTGCTACACACCGTTTTCTTTCTTCATTCTCAAAGTCTTTGCTAAGTCTGGTAGAGCTTTCTCTGGTTAGCTTTTGTGATGTTTTCACATTCCTTCAGATTGCAGTGATAAAAACATTTCAGTGAACAATACAGAAAGGAAATCAAGGTTGCTTGAATCTTGGGACAAATCTGACCCAAATATTTGAGTTTCACAATGCTCCTCTGAGATCAGAAGGTCAGCAATGAAAAATTAGTCAGATTATTGAAAGAAAAGGTAACTGGGCTTCCAGCCTCAGACAGAAACCTCCTGCCTGTTTCAGGTTTCCTTTTGCGAGTATTGTTGGTAAGGAGCTTCAAGGACTCAGTGGGGAGTGGGGCTTGGCAAACTGCTTTCCATGGGCCTCTCCTACCTTGGCTAGCCTGCTTATGAAGGGGGGATTTGCCTTGGTGATTGACTGGGAGAGTGGATGACGTTGCAACTTTTTTGGCCTTGCTCTGCCACTATCACATGAAGGTGATTATGAGAATCGGCAGTGGGCCCTTAGCAGCTTCCTGTCAGTGCTGACCTCTGACCTCAACCCTTTGTTGATGTATATCTACATGTATAATTTATATGTATAATTATGTATAATTGTATGTATAATTGACAAACTTGGTTTTTTGCAGGATTCTTCATCACGTAGAGAGACCTTCCCCCACACCGTCTTCTGTGAACGTATGACAAAAGCTTTGGAGGGGATGCCTAATTTGAAAGTGTGTAGTAACAACACAGATAATAAGAATTCATTGTTTCACTTTTTCATTGCCCTTTGTTAAATGTATTAGAAACCTTTAAAAAAAAACTTGACTTTGATGACTTTGCTTTGAGGGAGAGTGAAATCCAATTGCTTATTGGAAAATATGACAGTGTCAAAGGAATGTGATAAATTGATGTTGATGTGAAGCAAGCTTGTCTTCCCCCCCTCCCTTTTCTTTTCATGTTTGGTTTAACACTCTCTAGTCTGTCAGCCTCTTTTTGAGAACCTTTTTCTTAGAGCCGCTAAGATAATTTATACGCAGAGGGAAAGCACAGGGTTGCATTATAAGGGCATGTTCAGTAAACATCCAGGCAATCCAAGACATTGTGGTGCCTGAGGCACATTATCCAAATGGTGCTCCTGTGGTGACACAAATATATGCATACCTACCCAGGTGAAAGCCCCACTGACCAAAGTGGGACATACTTCTAGTGCAAAAATACAGTACAGTAAGATTGCTCTATACATATTTCACAGTTTGTGCTTTACTCACCTGAGGCAGGCCCTGTTTTGCAACCTGAGGCAGGCCACCCTGTCTAATGAGCTGGCCCTGAAAATGCCACATATCCTTGTGTGGGAAAGGAATGCCAAATAATACAGTTTTTTTCTTGGTATATTATCAATTCACTCACGTTTATATTTCCAGTACTGTTTTATTATAGCCCTGTTTTCGTAATGTATCCAGGGTGCCTGAATGTGAGTATGGGAAAGCCTGGTGACAGCAGTAGGCCCTAACAGCAGTAGTTACCCCGAATAGTACATAGTATATGCGTATGTACTAGTGCGTGTACAGTTGGGAGGCAAAGGTAGGTTAAATATGTTGAAAATATCAGAATAGAGTTCCCACAAAACTGGGGTTTCCAAGAGTCCTAAGTGCATGCATGTGGACAACATGAGGGCACTCAACATAATGCATGTAGGTTGCCTTCTCTACACACATCCACGTACCCTGGATAGACTGTGGGTGCAATCTTAAACTGCACTGGAACAGGCAGGCCGGTAGGCCTGTGCTGTATCCCACACAGCTTGGGAGGCCGCTGGAGCCTTCTCGGGGCAAGGACAGATTCATACCCTTGGATTTGCACCCGTGAAACTCCAAGGTTAGGACTGCACCCTGAGAGGCACGCTACCATGCAAACTGACATCAAAATATGATCATTCTGTGCAGCCACCAGTTCGTCTTGTCCTGGTTGCCACCTAAATTATTCTGAGCTCAGTGTCCCACATCCCTCTTCCCATATGCTATCCCTTAAACATGAAGATGAGTAGGCATTAGAAGTGGGAGGCAACACAATGGAAGAAAGGAATTGTGCAGGGAACTAGCGGTTTGTGATCCTGAATGACAGACGCTCTTTGGTAGTTGGGTAGTAGTTTAGAGTTCTCATTTGTTTTCAACGTTTTCAGCATGCAAGTTTCTCAACTTTTGAATTATTACCTTTCTCGGCTTCTTCTTGATAATATGAACCATCTTAAATTACTGTTTGTCGCAGGCAAAGGCAGCTGCTTGAGCTCGTTTTTGTTCCCTCCTGTGGAATGATGACAAACAGAGTAGATTTACAGTGAACAGCGCACACACACACACACACACACACACACACAGAGAGAGAGAGAGAGAGAGAGAGAGAGAGAGAGAGAGAGAGAGACTTGGCAATGTGCTTCAATTTGTGAGAAATAGAGTGAATATGGATTACATGACTCTTGTAACATTTTCACTGTACTTTCCGATGTCCACTGCTACTGTCTCCCAGGTTAATAAAAATCTTTGAATATCAACAAATAGGCTTTCATCCACACTCTATTTTTTTTTTGGTAGTGGGAGCATTAAAGAAAAGAGCAATATCCTACACTGGAATATGTCGTTTCCCCCAATTGAAGAAAACAGTGGGCCAGTGTGGATGAAACTTTCCTATCCGATTGATCCCATGCACTTAAAGATGTGCATGCTCATGACACTCAGGGCGCAATTCTAACCTGGAGAATTAGAATTAGAATTAGAACCTGGCCAGCAAAGTTTGGCTGACACAAGGGCCACCATAAAGTGCGTTTGGACCACTCTTGGTGTCAAGGAGGATGGCACATGTCTGTGTGCTGGCCTCTCTGCCTCAGAGAATGGTCCAAACCTACTTTACCGTGGCCCTTGTGCCCTAATGCAAGAAAAATTATATACAAAAACAGAGCTGGTATAGGTGGGAAGTAAAGCCATAGGGAACAATAGGGGAGACTGTTGCTCAAAATACTGCTCAGATATGAACTATGATAATATGAACTATGGTGAGTGTGCAGTTGATCTTTAAAAGAAGCACCATGCAGACCTCAAGAGAAAGCCTACAGCCTGACTGCCTGCAGTGACCAGTGTGAGCCCACCTGCTGCTTGGTGAGGTTGATGACCTACTTGTTCCAGTCAGGCCTCTGTGGCTTTGGAAACTCTATGGCAGACAGACAGTGAACCAACTGATGCAACCAGACCTTACAGACACCTGTTACTAGGCTGTTGAATAACAGTGACTTGGCTGGCAGTTGCAATGGCATAAGAGCCCTACTTGGATGAGATGGTTTACATTGTAGCCAATGGGAGCAGTGCATTCTGGGTAGGGCAGGGCCAATCAGCTCCCATTTCCTTCAATGGAATCTCCTTGCAAAATTGCAGATTTTGTGGGGCAGTGAATGGAGGGGAAGTTGCAGTGATTGTCATAGATATTAGCCAATAGGTGGCAATCACAATTATTTTTCTTTCATTTAAATTGAACCACTCTGGAACCTTCCTTTTTTCTTTTTTCTTTTTTCTAATTTTGGAGCTCAACCCAGTAGAAAAACTGTATGCCTATTCTGAGGTCAGTGAAGGTGCTTCCAAACCACCTCTGCTATTCTTACAATGTTATGTCTGTTTTCACACTAGGACACCATACAGACAGCTGGTCCTCCAGGCGGAACAAGTCTTGCCCTTGTTTTGCTGGAAAGAAGGTTAAATGGCATAGGGTGGGGTACAGGAATGATGTGATCCCATCATGTGCTTTAAAAACCTTGGGCAATGGACTGGTAAACAAACATGTTTAACCAAGAACTATTGCTTTTCTGATACACACTCTCCTTCCCATGCTATCAATTAACACAGCTTGGGTCTGTTTGCACCGATTGTTTCAGAAGGTGCAGGGATATGCATTGGCATTCCTCTTCCAGGTCTGTGGTTAATTTTAAAACACAGAATCTCACTGTCGTGTCCTGAAGCGAGATGTTTGGAGCCGAAACCCCTGCTTCATAATCCCAGTGGCCCAGGGCAGAGCTGGCTCATCCATGGAGCCACTTTAAATGTTTGTGCAGATCTGCAGTGGTGTTCCTATGGGGGGCAAAACACAAAGTTTAGCAGGAGCCTGAGCTTCTAGGTAACGTGGCACCTCCCCCTTGCCTCCAGAGGCATTTGCAGCTCAGAGTCTTCACTCTCCAAGTCGGGAATGGCTCTGGAGGTGAGAGGGAGGGGCTGTGTTACACAGGAGCTCAGGCTCCTGCCACAGTTAGTATTTTGCCCTCCTCCATGGGAATGCCACTGCAGAGTTGTACCCCCAGCCCCTCTATTCACGGCCCTCTCCAGCTTCCCGGTCCACTGGGAGCATCTGTGAGTGGGCAGCAAGGCATCACTATCCCAAACGGCCTTTCCCAGTTAAATGACAGGACAGCACCTCTTGGAAGAGTAACTCCATGTCCACATGTCCACTTGCCCACTCATTGATTGAATGCAACACTTTTTTTTTTAAAGCAGAACTAATGATGATTTTGCATTTTCCATTTCGGTTTCTCAACGAAATGCTAGAGGTTTGCATGGAAGCCTTCATTCATCACTGGAAATGTGTCAATCTCTAGGGTAAAATACCAGAAGTTTAGGAAGAGAGGGATGTAATTTATTACCTGCATTTGGAACCTAGCCAACACACTAAATTAAAATCACTAATTTTACAAAATGTGTCTTGGGAATTTTTAAATGACCGCAAATGATCAGCTCATCAACTTTTGAGCTTCAAAGTCCCCACTGCAAATGTGAACTTCCCCATAATAATGCCGTTGCTAGTCAGGTAGTCGTTTCAACGTTCTCTTTAATTAGATGATGATCTCACTCACATTTTAAGTTGATCTGCTATTTGCAGGTTGCCTCTGATGGACAGCCCAGTCCTAAACTGTGCTGATCCACTGGGGCCACATGCCTCCGCCGTATCCAATACAGTGGCAGGCTGGAAATCTCCCCGGGGTAAGGAGATATTTTTCCTTTTATGCTGAGTAATGCCCCAGCTTGCTCTATGGGTAGGGGTGGGGTTTTTTTGGGTGATATTTTTTCCAAAATTTCTTTATTAAAATAGCTGATTGAGGTGTTATGTATTTTTATTCTATATTCTCATTCCAAGTTCTCATTTTTTTAATTTTAAATGCTTTAAAAGTGTACTAGGTAGATGATATAGATAATATAGTGTCAGGAGATGCAGCCACAGTATTACTTCTAATTGGAAAAGTAGTCTAATTTCTGGAAAATATCTTAAACACCAAAATGCAGTGTTTTGTGTTTTTCCCCAGATATTTTAACTGCCAAAAGGCAGTGTTTAACCACCAAACAGCGGTTTTCATTTTTAAAAACACAAACCCTACCTATGGGGCTAATCTGATCTGTGCCCTCTATAAAACAGGCACAAGTCTGAGTAGCCCTGTGTAAGACCGGCTGGCCTGGGAAAGAGGTTAGAACACGGCAGAGACGTCCTTTATATTAAGGCATGTTTGCGATACTCTCTAGACCAGCAGAGGGACTACTGCCCTGGCGGATCATCAGTGTAGGATTGTGCTCTGAGTCTTCTGTTGTGCTTTTGGTTTGCAACAGACTCTTCTGATGTGGAGGGATTTAGGCATGAATCTGCCCCTCTGCCCAGTGGGCATGACTTGGGCATAAGATCCCACTGCTAAAGAACTTCATCGAACCCAAATGTCCTAGAGTTACAGTGCCAGGCAGCAGAATTTGCCTCTCTCCGAATGTGTGTTTGTGTGCACATGTAAATCCAGCAACTAAAAAAAAAAAATCAAATGTGTTTCCCTTGCCCAAATATGGAAGACTCTCCCTTCTTTTCTTTTCAAAAGCAGCATTGTTAGCAGACCCATGAAGAAAGAGAGAGAAAGAGAAGACTGTGATGGCTTCTGGTTTGTCAGTTAACCTTCGGTGCAAAATTGATCTATGGGAATTTCTCACAGTGTAACATACTGTATCCAATTCCATAGTTATTACTGTAAACCTATTAGTGCCACCTGGGTTTGCATATCTGCGGTGCTGTCCAAGTGAAGACAGATTAGCTGTATCACGTGTTATGCCAGAGGGACAGCCTCACGAGGAGCTTGCCCTCCGGGAGAGGGGAAAAAGGCTCAGACCTTTAATGAGAATGCAGTGCTTCATAATAGCATTTGGTGGCCTAGAGATTTTCTGTCAAGGCATTTTGAATCAAACTGGGGACCTTACAGGATTCAGCCTGTATGATTTTTTTTTTTTTTGGTGCTGTGCACTGTATATTGTGAATGCTAACCAATTCCTGCAGCAGCAGAGAGCAACACAATGTGGGTGTAAGGGAGCATCTTTTAAACAAGCATTATAAAAATTTGAAAATGTCTCAGTGACTTTAGTTTGATCTCTTTGTATCGAGGCTGAGATGGTAAGTTTCTCAAGAAAAGTTGATGATTCAATATTCTAGGTATACGAAGTGCAGAAATGTTTTATCCTATGTTCTGCCATATAGCGCACTCAAAGATTGCTCCGTGTTGATAATGCTTGAAGGAATGCATGGTATGATTTATATGATTTTGAACTTTTGACTGAGTTCAGTTTCATTGCTAGGTGACAGCATGTTATACAGCCCTTATTAAAACATGCGGCTCATGTGCTGGTGTACTTGGAAGAAAGACTCATGGAGTTCAGCGCAATCCTATGCATGTTTATTCAGAAGTAAGTCCCATTGTGTTCAACAATGCTTATCCCCAGAAAAGTGTGTATAGGATTGCAGCCTTTCTCTCATAAACAGTGCATAGGCTTGCGGCCTGAAAGGGGGGGAAGGAAAACATGCTTTCAGAACTTCTGCATAATCATGGTTTTCAGGTGGTTATTTATGCATTGTTGCTGGTGGGAATACTCAACAGATGTTGATGCTTTTTTGACGGGGTTCCTGTGCTGCTGTTAACTGGTGCAACAGAGAAATTCACCCCTTGCAGCTTTCCCCGATTTCTGCATCTCCACGCTTAGGCAAAAAACAGGAATAACGTGTGCATCATATAGCTTTTAAGCACATGAGAGCCCTTGTAGAAGAAGATGGCAGCCCAAAGACTCGAACCCATGCAGTGGAGTATTTGAATGTGCAGACCTGCCTATGTGCATAAAGATGCCTATGTGCATCTATTTCTAAGATGAGGAACCTGACGGCGCAATCCTAACCTGGAGTTAGGCCAGCACAGTTAGGTCAGCAAAGTTTAGCCAGCACAAGGGACACTGTATAGTATGTTTGGACCACTCTCGGAGTCAGAAGCCAGCACACAGCTGTGCACCATCCTCTCTGACTTTGAGAGTGGCCCAAACGTGCTTAACAGTGGCCCTTGTGCTGGCCGAACTTTGCTGGCCTTACTATGCCGGCCTAACTCCAGGTTAGGATTGCGCTTTGAGAAGTGCGTGCTTACGTGGTCAACTGGGGAATTTTTTGAATACAGTATTGATCTTAGGATGGTGACCTGGTCTGACCTGGGGTGGGCTCCAGGCTAGTGCTACTTGAGCACTAAGGCCAAGTGTTTGGGGCATGTAGAAGAATGCTCAGGAGAAGATCTCTAGGACAACCACAGTCAGGTGGATAATTAACCACTTATTTTAATTTAAAGAAAAACGGCCACATTACCAGCCCTTTTTTTTTAATGTAGTTATGCTAGGCCAGTGATGGCAAACCTTTTGAGCTCTGCATGTCAAAACTTAGGGAAACGCTTAACTTGACTCTGCTGGTGTGTCAGTCCCTCTCCCAAACAAAAGAGAAACAGTTCTTTATATTCACTTGTTTAAACAAAAAATACAGCCCAATCATGTGTGGTGCTATCTATATATATAAAAATGGACGTGGGTCTGTCTGTCTGTCTGTTCTGAATAGGCTTCCCCACGCCTTGACCGAGTGCCACGAAACTTGGCACACACGTACCTTGCAGCCTGGAAAGAAACACTGCGGGGGTCAGACCCCCCTAGCGCCCCCGGGGGTGGGGGTACGCGGGGGTCTTTGCGTGAACATCGTCGGAAACGTCCAAAATCGGCGTCAAATCCACAGTTTTTGGGGTCGCCGAGATGAGTGGCGACCGTCCCGATGCCGTTGGAGTCTGGGTTCAGCCCCCCCTGACTTGGGGGGCAAAAAGGGGTGCGAGACACAGCGTCCGCCATGCCCTGCTGGAACGCCTGGACCGATTGGCATGAAACTCGGCATGCGGAAGCCTAGCAGCCTGGCTGCAAATACTGCGGGGGTCGGGCCCCCCTCCCGCCCCCAGGGGTGGGGGGTACGGGGGGGCCAAAGTGAGAACGGTCAAAACCGGCCAAACGTGGAGTCAAATCCACAGTTTTCGGGGTCGCCGAGATGAGTGGCGACGCTCCCGATGCAGTTGAAGTCTGGGTGTGCCCCCCCCACGTGGGGGGCAAGAAGGGGTGCGAGACACAGCGTCCGCCATGCCCTGCTGGAACGCCTGGACCGATTGGCACCAAACTCGGCATGCGGAAGCCTAGCAGCCTGGCCACAAACACTGCGGGGGGCGGGCCCCCCTAGCGCCCCCAGGGGTAGGGGTACATGGGGGTCCCCACTTGAAAACGGTCGAAAACGGCCAATATTGGTGTCAAATCCATAGTTTCCGAGGTTGCCGGAGCGAGCGGCGATGCTCCTGACACCGTCGGAGTCCGGGTTCACCCCCCCCTTGGCATGGGGTGCGGGAAGGGGTGCAAGACACAATATCTGCCATGCCCTGCTGGGACGCCTGGACCGATGTGCACCAGACTCACCATGCGCGTGCCTTCCAGCCTGGCAACAGACACTCTGGGTCAGGCCTCCCTAGCGCCCTGGGGGGGCCAGGGCCCCCGCGTGGAAATGGCCGAAAATGGACGAAATCGTCCTCGGTTCTGTCATTTCTGGGCTCACTGAGGCGAGCAGCGACGCTGTGGGAGTTCGGGTCCGCACCCCCCAATGTGGGGGACGGGAAGGGGTGCAATACGAGATGTCCACCATGCCCCACTGTGACTCCTGGAGCAATTGGCACCAGACCCGGCATGCATATGCCTTGCGGCCTGGTGACAAACACTGTGGGGGTCAGGCCCCCCCAGTGCCCCCGGGGGTGGGGGTGTGCAGGGGGCCCCAAGTGAAAATGGTCGAAAATGCCCAAAATTGGGAGATCAGTCAGGGATGGGTCAGGGATGGGAGATATAAACACCCGGGCAACGCCGGGTAACAAAAAGCTAGTGTATTCTATAAAGAAACATCACATAATTGCAAAAATGAAAAATGAGTAAAATAAACTCAATTTTTGTTTGGTGTTGGTGAAAACCGGTGTGTCACCCCAAACTTTATGGTGTGTCACCTTTGACACGTGTGTCATAGGTTCGCCATCACTGTGCTAGGCAGTGATTTTCAACCAATGTGCAATGAATGGGATGCAGGTGTGCTATGGGAGTTTGGGGGAGGGCAATTTATTAGGAGGACACGATGTGCGCGGTGTGCTTTGTCAAAATACTAATGGTGTGCCTTGACAATTTTAGCACCTTGTCATTTTGCCACGAGATGAAAAAGGTTGAAAATCGCTGTGCTTGAGCATCAACTGCCAACTCCTTGCTTTTAAGGCAGTGTCCTTCCTATTGCATGCAAAAACAAAACAAGAGCGATCCATTATTACAGATCCCTCATGGCATATTTAGTTGCTGATGCTAACATTTTGAGTTATTACAGTATGCTGGTGTTCAGTTTTTTAACTGATGGCAGAGAGAGGCACCTGCATTCTTGAATCTTGAGCTCAAAGACTGCTTTCATGGCTGGGAAAGAAGAGAGCAACTCTCGTCTGTCTATTTCAATATCGCTTTCATACGGTTTTTTGAGTTGATCCTATCCATGTCTATTTGGATGCAATACCCATTGAGTGGCTCTCCTTTCCAGGTAAGTGTGTATAGAATTACAGCCTCTGTCAGTTCCAGCATTACAAACTAATAAGCCAAGCTGCTATCATGCAGTATGGTGGGGTGGCTAAACTCTTGTGTTGGGATGCAGGAAAGGCATATTCAAAACTCTTCTGGCCTTCTCAGCTTTGAAGTTTGCTGGGTGGCTCTGGGAAGTCACTGTTACTCCACCTAACCTAGAAGATTTAGTCGAGAGGGTTAATGCCTCCGTTTGCCTGAAGATAAGAGCTGAAGATCTCAAGGTCGCCAGTTCAGGACAGCCGGAAGTCTCTGTGAGCGGCAGACCTTGTAAATTGCGACTGATTAACAGCTGAGCTTCGGCTGCCTTGTGTGAGGGGGAGTTGTGCCGAAGTTCAGCCGCTTCGCTGGTGGGAGCAGGGAAGCCGCTTATCAGCCAGCAAGAAGACAAACGGGTGGCCAGAAAGAAGGACTAAATCCAGAAAGAGCCATCTGTATGTGTGCAGTTCTTGAAAGATAGAACATTTCTGTATAAATTGTAAAAACCTTCGGGTTTCTGAATAAAGTCTGCCCATGTAAACCGCCTTGAGTTATAGTCATTAGAGAAATCTGGTGACCTAAGAAATGCGGTATATAAATCCAAGTATTATTATTATTAACTTCCACCGCAAGGTGACTGTGAAATCTGAAATCCTTGGGGGAAGGTTGGAACTACAATGTCACAAATGACTTTTGGCACAATCTTAACTAAACACTGTCCGCACTATGGCAAAAGTGCCAGAAAGTGCTTTGTAACCACGCTAGTAACCTGTACGTTGGTGGGAAGGCCAAAGCCTTCCTGTGTGTGTGAGTGGCAATCGGGACACCGTCTAGACCAGGTACTTCAAGTGCGGGGCTGGAGGGAGGGTGGGGGAGGGCAGGGAAGGGGCAGAATGGAGGAGGAGATGGGGATGAGGTGTGGACAGATTGGGTCCAGAAGGGGACTGGATCAGTAGCACTGATGTTCACTGTACCTAAACCCCCTTCCTGGGCCTGATTCACTTGCATGGATCAAAGAGGACTTGCCCCAGGATATTGCTGGTGCAATATCTGGTCCAAATTGACCCATTGCAGCTGCTGGGGCTTACCCTGGCGCAAGGGGACAAATGTCTCATGTAAACTACATTGTGGAATCAGTTGCACTGCAGGTTTGATTAGCTCCTTCCCCTTTACTGTGTCCTTGGGAAGCTGCTGCAGCTCCGTGGTAGACGATCTGCTTTGCATGCAGAAGACCCCAGTTTCAATCCCCAGGGGGCCGAGAAAAAATCCCACCTGCAACTCTGGAGAGCCACTGCCAGTCATTGTCAGCCATGCTGAGCTAGACAGATCAATGGTCAAGCTCAGTGGAAGGCTGTTTCCTATGCCAACTGCTGTGCTGAAGTTCTGGCGTACGTGTGTGGAACTCATTTCGTGCCATCTCCATGCAGATAAATTGAGGACTGTTTGTGAAGCCGCAAAAAAAAAAGTTAAACTAGTAACATTCTTTTCTTGGGTTGTGTTTTTCTTCTGCTTCTCATACAATTATTCCCTCCCACGTAACAACTGATCTAAAAAAATATAAAAGCAAGCTTCATTACTTAGACAACACCATATGCCAAGACAACTGGACAAAGTCCGACATTTGCTTTGCAGAAAGATTTTTGAAACTTGTATTAAGACATATAGCTTTATTTATTTTGTCCCTTATTCTTTTTCCACTTTCCTGTTGCATTAATGCCTTTCTCTCTGTATCTTAGTTAATAGTATCTACCCCATCCATGGCAGCAGGTATTGCTTTATTTGTTTAACCTAGGATGCTGCTTTGGCTTGTCTTTATTAGAAAGGAAGAAAGAGAAAAGAGCAGGCAATATGAACAATTAAGAATTAGAAGTGAAAGGGCACTTTAAGATTAGGCACCCTTTTGGCTTGAATTTGCACTGTCTTTCTTCAATTGCAGAGTATAATCTGTTATCATGGCGTTCTCCTCTAAGCCCTATTTCCTACAGGCCTGCAGTTTCCTACACATGACTAGTCTTCAGCAGTGAACAAAAATGGCATCTAAATCCCGAATGACACTCTTAAGCACTTGGCAGCAGAAGGGCTCTTCGGAGGAAGATTAAGTTAATGGAAGCGTTTGGGTAACATCTGCATGGCTCCATCCTAGGAAGGCAAACTCACACTGCTGCAACACGTGACGATGGGGGATTTCTCTGATGATCACTTAAGGACCAAAGTGGCTCCAAGATGTGGCTGGCTGATTTGTGTGCATATGGAGCCTGCCTGCAAATGAAACACACACACACATGTACAAACTGTTGGTGTGACACAGTCTCAGCACTGTACAGATGATGGCCTAGGTCTATCTGAAATGAGTCCTACATTCTCAATTTCTTTCATCTTTCATACACAAGAGAATATGGCCCTCTCTTCTATTGTTGAGCAGCACAAGTTATGATACATGTTAAACAAAGGCACAGTAAAATAAAGTAATGGCCCAAAGCAGATACAAGTATACATTTTGTACAAGTACATGCCATGGTTATATGTAATTGTCCTGATCCAGCAAATGTGATCTGTGTGCGGAAACCTGTTCTTGCATGCTGAGGTCCCTTCTGAAACAAGTCCCAGATCTGGCTTCTTGGGATCAGAGAAACCCATGTACAGCAGTTGGGACTGTACCAATGGAACAAGTTAGTCATGACTCACTGAAACCCCATTGCTTTTGATGAGACTCCAGACTGATGAACTGTAGCTGGGTGGTGGTGTGGTGGTGTGCGGTGTAAATGGTGAATAGAAAAATATAGTCATAACGGCAGACGGCCTCTATAGAGGGCATAAATAAGAAACCGATGTATAAAAGGGAAAATGTGGTTTCAACATAAAACAGGCTGTCTTCTTCATTTAAGAACTGCATCTGGTAATCTATACATAATGGAAAAATGAAATTAGGGTCAACTCCTATCAAATTTTCCAGTGCTGATGCAGCCATGCCAAAAGGGCTGCACTGCATCCTGAAGTGGGGTGACTGTCATGGAGGCCTCCTCAAAGTAAGAAAACTTTGGATCCCTTACCTTGGGGCTGCATTGTGGCTGCATTGGTGCTGGAATGTTGGACAGGATTGGGCCCTTAGTAATGTCATCATACCCCAAATTGAGGCATTCAATTGGATTTGAACATGTGCTGAGGCAGGAAAAAAAATTTCAGGCTTATCTTTAGCCTTGTAAACGCCTCTAAACCTTTGGCAATAAGAATCTTGATCTCAAATTGCTAGACTAAGCTGGAGGTGTATGAATGGGAGAGGGTAGCCTTTGGGGGAAAGGCACCACACCAGCCATCTGGGGAAGGAAGGGTGAGAAGGTGAAAAGAAGTCAGAAGTTGCATTCAACAAATGCTGTTCACCTGTCCCTGAATGGATGAGTCTTCAGCCTGTAGAAGCTGAGCGAGGCGACACTACAAATAGAGACATGAGGCTGACAGTGCAAGACCACACCATCAGAGAAGGGATGCTAAAGCTGCACCTGTCACATCGTTTCCACTTTTAGGTGTATCTTTTTTGCTTTGAGCAAAATGGGAGTAGTAAAAACATCAGCTAATGGTGGTGGAAAGGAGAGATGCCTTTTTAAATGCTTCCTCTTGGGGATGTCAGTGTCTTTCTATTTAGAATAGGAAAGGGCTACAACATCCCAGGATATTTTGCTCACTCAGGCACATATGATGTTTTCTTTACAACTCTGCCATGAAAGACCTATTCCTGTGGACCATTTTGGCTGGCTTTGCTGTTTTCTCAGTACTGTTTTTGGGCAGCAGGTCCTGCTTGGTTGAGCAGAATGCTTGAGCGAGCTAATGCGTTGATTGCTTTGTTTGCTGGCTTCTGCGAGCGTACAGAAGAAGAAAATCACGAGGGCACCAATGGATTTGGGACCTCAGGATTGTGACAATTTAAAAGGATGCTTTGTCAGGCTCTGGTGGCATCCCCAATCAAGGTAGTTTGGCCATTACAGTAGAAGTGATCTAAGAAAATGAGATGCAGTAGTCTACACAGTAATTGACATTATGAACTAATCCTTGGTAGTGCGGCCAAAAGGCACCTTTCAAATTAGTACCCTCATATTTAGCAGGGAGAAAGCAACTATCCGCCTTCACCCCAGCATGGTATCTTTTCCAGTGGCTATTGCTGGTGTCGCTTCTGTATTTTTTTTAAAGATTGCTAGCCCTCTGGGGACAGGGAACCATTTATTTTACTGTGTAATCTACTTTGTGAACTGCTATTGAAAAGGGGTATACAGGTATGCCCTGGTATCCACTGGGGTTCCTGTTCTGGACCCTCCTCCCCCAGTGGATACTTGAAACCATGGATACTGGGGACACCTTTTTAAAGGCAGAGAAACATTCGTGGTTTTGCTGCAGCAATGTAAAAAAAAAAAAAGATTCGTTGAATGTCCCCCTATCTTTTTAATAGGCATACCAGTATCCATGGTGTCCGTGGATAGCATAAACTGTGGATCAGTGGTGTCATCTAAATGATTTAATAACAGGTACTCACTTTTGATTGGCACGTGTCGGGACCCGCCCACCGGAAGTGACGTCATAAGCCAGAAGTGATGTCGTGGCAGGAAGTGACATGAAAAAAGCCCTTTTTGAGGCCTCAGATGATTTTAAACTGACCCAACAGTTGCAACAGTATTCCACAGCACCCCCAGAACATGTTAAGGAGGACTGGCATCATGTTAAAACCCCAGAGCAACTCATTTTTCAGTGGCAAGGAAAGGAAAGGCTCTGCTTGCTGCCTGCCTGCCTGGCTCTGAGAACATGCAGGCAACTCAAACATGCAGGCAATTCAAACGTTGCAGAGGGCGGAGTCGACGAGTGGGCGGGCGAATGGGCGGGGCCAGCTGTAATCCTAGAAACCGGTACTCGCGTACCCCCTGCATGACATCACTGCTGTGGATACAGAATCAGTGGATACTGGGGCATGCCTTTAGAAATATTCATAATAATTTCCTTGTACTCATCCTCTTTGGGGCACTTTCTTTGAAGACCAATATTGTGTTCTAAAAAACCGCCATCCTTAGGGGGAAAGGGGGATGGTAGGGAGGGGGCAGAATTGGGGGGAAGAAGGTGGGCTGGAGGAGAGACTGGGCTCAGGAGGAGGGGGTGGAGACATGGCAGAGTCTGCCACTGAATCCTAAGTCCCCTCCCTGGCTGGAGAGGCCAACATGGGCCTCAATTCTGTGCCAGCTAAACAGTGGGTGCAGATCTGAGGA
This sequence comes from Lerista edwardsae, assembly GCA_029204185.1. Lineage (NCBI taxonomy): Eukaryota > Metazoa > Chordata > Lepidosauria > Squamata > Scincidae > Lerista > Lerista edwardsae. The sequence goes on from JAJKFI010040098.1 coordinate 19,934, forward strand.
GACCCATTGGGGCTGCCAGGACTTTACCTGGGATGAAGCTCCCTTGCCCTAGCTTCACTGTACTACTGCTGCTGCTGCTGCTGCTAGGTGGGTCAGCCAGCACAATGTTGCTGTTGGTTGTTTACTCCAATTGACCTCTTGCACGTGGCTTGTATGATGCATTGTTCACTATTTCATGTTCAGGAGATCTTGGAAAGATGTGCCAGGAAATATCCTAATATTCTAATGGGATTCTGTCAAAATGCTGCCTTTGCACTTTGGATCATTTATGCTCTAACTTTTTAAGACTGACCAGCTTTTAAATAATGATTTCTCAGGCTGCAATCCTATATACACGCTTGGAAGTCAGTCCCCTTGAACACAGTGGGGTTGGTTTACTTCTGAGTCGACATGCATCAGCTTGCACGCTCAGTCCGTTTTGATTATTGGGCTGCAGTTGACTGCAGCACTCCTGGGGTGGTGGTGGTGATGATGACAGTAGTGGTGGTACCAGTGTACTGCCATAGAGCTTGTAGTCGATGGGGCGCAATTCTCTTTTAGCAGTGACTTTGCAATACAAATCTAAGCTGACAGCTTTATAAGATCCTCTCTGGCTCCATTTCAAGAAAATAGGTTACAGCTTGTGTGGAAGTACTTTTGTTTAACATTGGCATTGTGGCAATTCAAAAGCAAAGGAGACAATTTTCCAGATTTAGCCTTTGACTACAGGCATTGGTTTTTTAAAAAAAAATGTGTTTAAACAAAAGAGACCAAGGACGCAATCCGAGGATGCTGTGAACCCCCCCCCCCCCCGGCAGAATGCAACATATGCCGCGTTGGCACGGCTGCATCAGTGCTGGAATGTTGGATAGGATTTGGCCCAATGTGTGGAAGATGCTTTCACTGAGCAGGGCAAATGCTATATAAATGTATCTATTTAGTATTATTATTAATAGATATTTATATACAACTTTTCAACAAAAAGTAGTTTACAAAGCGATGTACACAGCAAAGCAAACCTATAAATGGATCCCTGTCCCCAAAGGTCTCGCAATTCTGAAAAACAATACAGACGAGACGCCAGCAACAGCTATGGGAAAAGATGCTATGCTGGGGTGAAGAGGGACAGTTGCTCTCTTGCTGCTAACTATAACAGGACAGGACTCCACTTTGAAAGGTGCCTCAGAGTGCAATCCTAACCTGGAGTTCGGCCAGCACAGTTAGGCTAGCAAAGTTTGCCTGGTACGAGGGACACCGTAAAGTATGTTTCGACCACTTTCTGAGTCAGAGAGGCAGCACACAGACGTGCACCATCCTTCTTGACTCCGAGAGTGGCCCAAACATGCTTTACTGTGGCCCTTGTGCTAGCCAAATTTTGCTGGCCGAACTGTGCTGGCCGAACTCCAGGTTAGGATTGCGCCCTCAGTCTTTGCCCAATTAGCAGGGGTGATATGTTTCTATTTTGCCTTTTCACCACTAGCACGGGTACCTGTGATGTCCATTTGTGTGCCCCGACTCACCTGGCCCGGGGGGGGGGCGATGCAAGGAGCAGGCACGCTATTCCCGAGAGGCAGCGAGGTGAAGGAAGACTCTGGAGGCGGCTTGGCTGCTTTGGCAAACTCTGTTTAATCTAGTCAGGCACTTGGCGCTCATGGGTACAGAAGGAAAAGGAAGAAGAAATCACACTGGCAACGTAAATCAAGGGGGGCTTGTTACATCACGGCCGCCCCGTCTTTGTGGATGATCTTGCCCCTTCTTTCAGCAGGAGCGGCGTCTTTGGCCTAGCGCTTCTGGATTCGGGGTCAGTCTGGATGATCTCCCGGGATCCCCTCGAGAGTTGTCAGGCCGTAGGTCTGGGTGTTGCCGGTTGGGGGGCTTCTGCCACCCAGAGGTTCAGGGGCTGCGTCTCCCACCCTGGGTGTAGCTTGTTGGCCCTCCAGCGAGCCCTCCAGCCTCTACCCCATGGGAGTGGGGGCAGTGAGCTGGCACTCCCTATCCTGGGGGGCTTGGGGGTACCCAGGACCTCAGGGGCGCCTGCTGGCCGGGCCGTCAGGGGAAGAGGGTTGTCTGCCCCCGTGGCGCTCTCTATGGACCTGCCTCCACAGGTCCCAGCAAGCCCTCCCCTCCCCTCTCCTCTCCTCCCCTCCCTGGCCGGGCTCCTTATGAACCCTGCTGGCTTGGCTCTGGGCTCCACCCCTTCCTGGGGGTGTGTCTGGCCAGCAGCAGGGGCCTCTGGTACTTGTAGTCCCTTGTGATAGCCCCTGCTGGTGAGGAGGCAGATGGAAAGGAGGCCTGCAGGGCTGGGGCCATGAGGCCGCAGGTTGGTGGGGGTCGTGGGGGCAAGGCATGGAGCCCCCCCGGCCCCTTTGCAGGGGCGCTGGCGGCGAGAGGTAAATCTGGGGCGCTCCAGGGCTCCCCGCGCCGCCCGTGCGTGCCCAACAGTACCCAAAGCTAGTAAATGCTAATTATTATGATGAAAATTAAATTTAATGTTCATAAGGGAACTGGCACCAAAGAATAGGGATTAAATGCTAGCAGGTAGGCAGAATGCTCTATTGGACAGGGGGTTGGTGGGATACTGTCCCCAAAAAGATTGCCCCGGGCAGGAGTCTGTGAATCACAGGGCTTTAGTTGGGGGGGGGGGGTGAGTGTCTATCTATCTAACCTATTTCTAAAAGTCTCTGTTTCTCTAGCATTCAGAAACACTAATACTACAGGCTAGACTCAACATTTGATCTTTGTTGAACATTTTGCGTAGCTTGATATCAAATCATATTTTCCATACTGTTCCATACCATTTGCAAGTATCTCACTGAAAAAAAAAAAGTGGTGTGAATTTAATGGGTTTTCTTTTCCAGCTTTAAGAAAAGCAAAAACACAGCTGGAACTGTTTCTTTTGAATGTTCTTTGTCTTCAGGACTAATTTAACTGGTTTAATTATAAAGCAACAATTAACAAAAGACATCAAATAGAAGAGTCCCCAACATTCTCTCTGCAGCCTACAGTATTGGTTCCAGACAGATTTGCTGATATTGCTTCATGTTTTTTCATCCCTTAGCTGTGGAAAGTCCAAGGCAGACTTGGTAACTTAAGAGAGCCCTGGAGATGTATCTCCTGACAGATTGAGCAGGTACCACAAAGTTGTGTGTGCATGCAAATCCAGAAGCAATTTTGCAGGAAGGGGTTCTGGTCCCAGCACAACATCACTACTGTTCCCTACAATCCTAATGCATTTGAAGGCAGGCACACACCCATGCTGTTGCTATTTAGCTCTCTTAACACACTCTGGCCACCCTTAGAAAACCAGTTCCAGCTTCTTACTGAACGGTGTGACTTACATAGGGGGCACTAGGCAAATGCCCATCTCCAGACAAATACTTGGTCCCCACCTGCCTGCCAGGACCAGACCTCTGCAGAGACTTGAATAAAAGGCACTTTCCACATAATCAGAGAGCTTTTCTTTTTTTATAATCCGTCAGTGTATGAAAAAAAAAAGCCATTTTCCATGGACTTGGTTCCATCTGTTGGTGACAGAACTGGGGTGGGAAGAGAATGTTGAACTCCGTCAAAAAATGATAGGAGTCACTTCAGAGAAAATATGTTTAGTATGGAAGTGTCAATGCAAAATATATGTTACTGTGAAATATATTTCTCTTTTAGAAATTGAATATGTAGGAAAAAGCTTGTTCTCCCCCCCCATGCACTTTGTCCCATCTGTGCCCTGCCCCCACCATGTGTCTGATACTACCACTGGTGACTCACATTCTAGTTCCCTGGAATAATAGGCTACCTATGAGCGTGTCCTTGGTCTCTGAATGATAACCAGGTCATGCCACAACTAGGGACAGAAGCATTTTTCTGCTTTGCTGTGGCCTTAAGAGAGTATCTTCAAGTTTCCTTATAGCCAGAGTTTCTTCAAGCTTCTGCTATCTTCTATAACACATCAGAGAATGACATAACCCAACAGAGTAACTAATCTCTCTCTCTCTCTCTCTCTCTCTCTCTTTGTGTGTGTGTGTGTGTGTGTGTGTGTGTGTGTGTGTGTGTTTAAATTGATGATGCTGAATGTAACATGGGTGAATTGAAACACAGCAATAGAGGGAAGATTTTCTTAGGAAATAATGGGAATGTAAGGTACTGAAACAGTTCACTAGTTTGACTGATTTCCACTGCAACCTTAACATGGACTTCAATCCACGCCTCAGCTCACCCCTAATACAATGATACAATATTAGTTATATTGTGAGGATTCATACGCAGTACTAAAGTTGTGGCGATGACTGGGCTTTCGGAAATGGGAAATGAAGCTGGGCAAGAGCGGTGACAGATGAATGTTGGTGTTCTTGCGAGCAGTCGAAGGAGCTTGCAGAGACATCTGAGATTGTGAAGTGGTGTTTTGGGTTTTGAAGTACAGTCAGCTCCCTTCCTTGTCCATGAAGAAGAAAACAAAGATCATCGTGGGTGGGTAGGACAGATGTCCATGTGAATGAGACAGATACTTTCTAAGATGATACAGCTTCTAAATATCAAGTTGTTTTCTGCACAGTTTCAAGCCCACTTGAGTGCTCTGAAGTTCACTTGTGAGTAAAAATCCCCCGTACCACTCAAGATGATGGATAAATCATCATTCAGCCCGGAAGTCCAGTGACTTATTGTGAGCTCAGAGTCTGAAATCCTGAGACATGGTCCTAGGTTCAAGCTAGATTTTTTTGGGTGCTATCTCTTTTTCTTATTTACTAGTTTCTGGGCTTATTGTGGACTGACAAGCCAAAAGGCAAATTCACCACCTATTTCCTCACCTGTATTCTTGGTCAACACCCTGCTTTATTCAGGGTCATTCAAAGTTCAAGGCAAAACCATGCAGTCTCTATGCTTGCCAAAGTCAATATCCTCTTGCTGAGCTCAATAGGATAGTGGCTTCATGTCTATGTGTCATATTCTGCACCTGACATTTGATGGCAAGGAGGTAGAGCTTGCTGGGGTAGATACCATGCAGGAGATGCTGTATTTCAGAACCCTGATTATGATTTCAAATCCCAGCTTCCCAATGCCACTGATTGAATTATTTTCATTGTTGGAAGTATTTTCTAGTTCTGGGAAGGGAAAAAAAAAAACTATCAGCTTGAACTGCAAATACAAAAAGCAAAAACAAAACAGGTGGTCCCCGAGCAATTAACTCCAAATGTTATGTCAACTAATCAGATTAACTGTGTTCAGATCTATTCATTTTAAGCATTATAAATCTTAGCACTTCTTCAGATTGTTGGTTCCATGGACAGCTACATGCAAAGGGAACTTTATTCCCAGTGATATACATAATGAAATAGGTACATATAATTCATCCTCTGGTTAGACCTGGGGCAGCAGTCAAGGACGTTGTGGTGCTTTGAGATCAGTTGATTGCCACAGAGCAAGCTGCGTCCATGCACGTTTGTTGAATGGCAAGTTTCAATTATCAAAGCTCAAAGCTACAAAGCTCAATAGCAGAGCGCCTGGTTCATGTGTACAAGGTCCCAGGTTTGATCCCTGGAAATGGCAGGTGTAAGGGATGCCAGGTCAGGGTCAGCACAAGGCCCTCTGTTTGAGACCCTGGAGAGCTGATGCCAGTCAGCATGGATAAGAACATAACATAAGAAGAGCCCTGCTGGATCAGGCCAAAGGCCCATCTAGTCCAGCTTCCTGTATCTCACAGCGGCCCACCAGGTGCCCCAGGGAGGCATGAGACAACAAGATGCTTGCATCTTGTACTGACCTAGTTGGACCTACATAGTACTGACCTAGTTGGACCTACATACTGGCTTAGTTACTACGAGTTTCACAGCACAATCCTATGCATGGCTACTCAGAAATAGCCCTGTTGACTTCACTGGGACTTACTCCCAGGTGAGTATAGGACTGCAGCCTCGGAGAAATCTCTTAAGAGCCCAATCCTAAGGATCCTCAGCACTGGCACTGGGTGTCACGAACATCTCATAAAGCACATTTGTGGCACTTGGAACGTAAGCCCCATTGGTGTTGGCCTGGGTCAGTTGGTGCTGGGCCTCAGCAAGGAGGTCATTGTGCAACTACTGGAGCCAGTTAGGACCCCTAGCTCTCAGGGCATGGGGAGAGCAGGGGAGGGAGAATTGGTCCAGGTAGGGTGGTGGGACCACCGAAAGCCTCCACCACTGGATCCTATGCCCTACTATGGGCCAGGCACCCTGACACGGGATTTCTCAAGCCTGCGCCAGCTAAGTAGCTGGCGCAGGCGCAAGTAGACACATTTCAGGGGCTGGGGCTTTACTCAGGATAAGGGGACCAATGTCCCCTTCCCTCAAGGAGACTGGTGGCTGCCGTGGCTGCCATTTTGGCATCGCTGCTCCTCTGGGGGGCAAGCAGTTCAGGTTTGGGCTGTAAACTATTCCTTGGTTTCTCTTGATGTTCTGTTGGATATGTTTTCCACCAACTCTCAAAGGAAGAGAACAGTGGCATTAAATCTCTGTCTTCGCCACAACCCTGTGAGACCAACAGATGATGATCAAAGTTGCGCAGATATGAAGGAGGCATCCTTGGAAGGGCGGTGAATGGACAAGCTCCCAGCCCTCTCTAGCCTGCTCCTCACTGGAGGTGGGGGGGATCCAATCCTCTTCTAACTTGTAGAGAGCATGTCGGAAGAGGATCACAGCATCTGCAGCCTCCTTCTCCCTCTAGCACTGCTGGAGGATGAAGCTTCCATGGCTCATCATTACTTCTCCCCACCTACTTGGTGCTGATGAGGCACCAAGTAGGCAGGGAAAGGTGATTTGGAAGTGTCCTTCCATTCAAGCACAAGGGACAGCTTCCCTGCTATACTCCATTCATAGTTGCAATGAAAGGGATTCCCAACATCCCCTGCTCCAGTTTGTTTCGAAGAGGTGCAGAGCAAGAAGATCTGCTCATCGCGCTCATCATACGTAAAGGATTGGGGGGGGGAGAAACAGGGGTGCAGTCGCTCATTTTCCAGCCTGCCATCCCCTTTCATCCCTGGGAGGGATGCAAATGCATGCATACATGTGCATTCAAATGCATATATGTGCATAGGCAGCATTCAGGGTGGGATTCAGGCATGCAACGGTTTTCCACTGCTGGTTTTCGCCCGACTCTGCACTGCAGGGTTTGGTACAGCTAAGTTCCTTCTCTGCTGTGTGGGAATGATGATAGAACTGGCAGCAGCTCTCCAGGGTTTCAGATGTACCTGAACATGCCAGGGATGGAAACCGGAACCTTCTGAGTGGTAAGCATGCACCATGATCCCCTTCCCCAGAGAGTGTGTAGTCCTCACACCAAAATATGGCTCATCAGAACTTTGGAGTCTTCTGCTGTTGTACAGTAGACCCTAACCCACTGAGAGCGCAATCCTAACCTGGAGTTAGGCCGGCACAGATAGGCCAGCAAAGTTTGGCTGGCATAAGGGACACCGTAAAGTATCTTTGGACCACTCTAACACCACAATCCTAATGAGGCTTACTCATAGGATTGCAGCCTCAGAGTAGGCGAGGCCAACACACAGACGTGCGCCATCCTCTCTGACTCCAAGAGTGGTCCAAATGTGCTTTACAGTGGCCCTTGGGCTGGCCAAACATGGCTTGCCTAAGTGTGCCGGCCTAACTCCAGGTTAGGATTGCGCTCTGAGTGGTCGTGTCTGATGGAAACGTGCACCCCACTGAAAGAAATCCAGCAACCTAAATCCTCACTCTGACTTTTTTTGGTCTTCTGTTCTCTTCTCCAGTTGATGGGCTCAACCTACATGAAAAGAGGGAGGAGGCAGGAGGAAGAGGAGGGAAAGAAGACAGCCGGGATGCCAACCCAGCCTCTGTAGAGGAACCCAGGTGGCTGGCTTCAATTAATCAGAGCTCCAACTTGAATAGTGATCACACCATTTAATCAGGTAACCTCCGCCATTAATTAATTCTTCCAGGCCTTTCTTGCTTCTACTGCTCATCCTGCTTAGCCTGATCCCATACTTCTGCGAGGGCTGCAAGCCGCAATTTCTGAATGTTTGGGGATTTGTGAAATTGAGACAGGATTACCAATGGCCCTGGGTGGGCTGCTCTGGTATGAATGAGATGGCCCCTTTTTTACTTTGGTGAGATGCACCTTTGGGTCATTTTGCAGTCCTTGTATAAGCAGCTAATTTCTGCTTTTCAGATATACGACCGCTAATTTGTGTGCTTCTTCCTACTGCTGCTTCTGTGACAAGTAAATGTTTAGTTAATGCACAAAGCATGTTGGGTGCTATGTAGGATGTAGCAGCAACGTGGTCCTTGACCAAGTGGATTACTAGCTGCAACAGATTGGCAAGGTGGAGAGGGCTGAGGATGCATGTGTGAGGAGGAGGAGGAGGAGGAGAAGTCAACACCAGCGCAAGTAAATGTATAGAGCAAAGGGAGCATTCGTTGCTGCTGTGGCACTATCCAGGAAATCAGGAAACCTGCTAGGGAGGTGGCTGGACTGTGAGATAAGGAGGGGACAAAAGAGAAGGTGAAAGAGGATATGGATGTTGTTGAGAAATTGAATGAATTATTTGCATCTGTGTTATGACACAGAATAGAAGACACAAGATAGATATCTGTGCCTGTACAGACCTTCTGGGGAGAGAACCGGTTTCGGCCTAAGTGTGGGTGGGTTCAACTGTGGCAGTGCACCCTGAGCCTTGAGCCTCTCCTGTCCCTGCATGGATCAATGTGGACATGCGCCAGCTATCCTGATGGTACCAGGGGTGTAGCTAATGGAAGTGTAGCCTGGTGCTGAGGGCAAAATGATGCCCTAGAAGTGATGTCACAACAGGAAGCAACATCGCAATTGTATTTTCATTTTTGTTTTGTTTTGTTTTGTTTGCCATAACTTTGGTTAGAATGAAGACATTACACTCCAGGTTGTTTCATTGCATTCTGCATGAAATTCTGCATCGAATGATATATAACATGACAGTATTATTCCTACAAACTGCAATTTTTACATGACAGTTATATTTTAATTTTCTGGGTTTTGGGCCATAACTTGGCCATAACTTTCGACAGAGTAAAAATATTACACTCTGGTTTTTTTCCATTGCATTCTACATTACATTTCCTTTCCATTGATATATAACATGGTACTTTTATTCATAATTACCAACGTTTTCACAATTTTGGCCACGAGTGTCAAACTTAGCTTGTTTCCCCCTTAAAGCTTGTTGCTCAATGCAATTGCACCCCCCTGCACCACTGTAGCTACGCCCTTGGCTGGTACAGATCCGAGTTGTCCCATTGTAGCTGCTGGTGCTTACCAGAGGATAAACGTCCCCTTACACTGAGGAGACTTCCAGCAGCCAAAAATCCCCCGTGGTGGTTCTTCTTTGTGGTGAAGAAGCATTCAGGCATGCAACTGCTCTCCACCTGCAGTTTAAAGACGTCCAGTCTCATTTGGGCTGAAGCACGTGATTTATTCTGAATATGCAGATAGTTCTTGGAGACAGGAGAAGAACAAGAGAGACCTGTACAGTTCTTCACATAATAAACCGTGTGGTTGTGAGTGGATGAATATAGGTGCACATGTTTGCAAAAGGGCCCCTGAACCCCGCCTTATGTATGACCGCTATAGCATGTGCTGGCATCTCACTTCAGTCCTGTCCCCCCCAAAACACACACAAAGAACTTGCAGTGCCTCCCTTCTCCAAATGGTGCATTTTGAACATGTTTTGGGGCTGCAGACAGGAAATCACATTGTGTTCTATTTATATCCTGAAAGAAAAAAATCTCTTCCAATTCCCAAAGAAGGAACTTCTGCTCTGCAGGTGTCCATGAAAGATGTTTTTCTCTCTGGTCATGAGACTCTTGGAGGGGAATTCAAGATAATCCTGTACTTCCTCAAACTGTGTTAAGTACAGTTCAGAAGATTGAGGTGGGAGGGGTTTCTGCATGGAGCAACTCTTCTGTCTAGTAATTTATTTGTCTCTCCTTCAGTGCATTTTAAACACCTTATACAAGCATAATATAATTCTGAAGACAGGGAGCATCTATTGATTTACGCTCCTTGAGGAACTCTGAGTGGTGTTAGTTTAGTGAAAATACAAGCAGGAGCCAATGTGACACAAAGATCTAAAGCAGGAGCTATGCATATATTAATCAAATAGGCAGGCTGGATAATTTGAATAAACCAAGTGATTTGTCAATATGTATGGAGAGTTTGTCCTCTTATTAGCTGAAGAGACAATACTTTCAGTTCAGTCCCCCCACTTCTTCTGAATTATACTGTATAATAACAGGATCTAAACAGTCCTGATATAGGAGATCTATGATTAGATCTTATGTTTTATTTTTAAATTCAGAGTAGGCAAATGGGGGTGGGAAGAGAATGGTTGGAACAGTGGTGCTAGATGGAGGGTGTGTCTCTGTTTCCCCTGAACAATTTTGCTGCTTAAAATTGTCTACCCCTGAGTGCTGTGAGCCTCACTGGGGAAAAATACAGGGCGAGTATCCCTTGTCTGGACTGCTTGGGACAGGTGGGTGTCCAGATTTTGGATTTTTTAAATTTTGGAATATTTGCATAAATATAATGAGAAATACTCCCTCTTGCTCTTTTTACTGTTACTCATTTGGGTGTCTGCTAGCATCTTTGAAATTTTTCAACAATGGCACACACCACAGAGCAGAGAATAGAACTTGTAGCCTGTATGAGGGAACGAGCACAAGATCTTCGTTCGATAGAGAGTTTTTAAAAAGTCTTGGACAAAGATGTCTGGATTTTGGAATAGTCTGGATTCCGGATGTCCGGATAAGGGGCCATCTACCAGTATAGGCAGCTTGAATGTTTCTTCCTCAGCTTTCAGAGACTGTAATTATTGAGGTCAAGTAAATGGTAAGGGAGAAAAGCACTACTCCTTCCCCCTAGCATTATTGTTTCAGTCACAATCAAAGCTCTCTGAACTTACAAAATTAAAGTCAGGCGATGCAATCAGGGCTGTCCTATACAGTTTGGCAGGTTGTGCACTGCACAAGGGTGCCACATCTAAGGAGGCAACATTCATATAGCTAACTGGGCAAGAGGCACTTTTTCAAGTGATGTTCCTCTTATATTTAGCATGTGGAGAGTTATTGTGCTTCTCAGTGGCATCACTAGAGTTTGAGTCACCCAGTGCAGGTCAGCGCGTCACCCCCCTATGATGGATCTCCTCCTCCCAAACCTACAGAATAAATTACAATACCATATGCACAACCTAAATGCAGTGTCATTACTAGGGTTGGTGTTACCCCCATCAACTTTATTTATGTAACTATAGTACAGGTCACCCAACAAATTCGTAACAAAAAAACCACCCTGTGGCCAATTTGATGACACTCACACAATTAGATAAAAGTTCTAGTATTAGCTTTGATACATGGAAATGAGAACTGACTCATAATAATGATTTTTTAAAAATCGCAATTTTTACATAAAAAGTTGTATTTTCAGTTTTTAGTTGTTTGGCCATAACTTTTGATAGAATGAAGATATAACACTCTGGTTTTTTCCCATGGAATTCCGCATCTAACAGTATATAGCATGATAGTATTATCTTTTAGAACCGTGATTTTAGCAATTTTGGTCCCTGGTGGTGTCACCCCTCCGTGCGTGTCACCTGGTGCGGCCCGCCCCTGCCCCTTAGCAATGCCACTGGTGCCTCTTCACCCCTGCACAGTGTCTTTTCTAGTGGCTGTTGCTGGTAGTGGTCTGCATTTTTTTTTAGATTGTGAGCCCTTTTGGGATACCGTACCATTTAACCTTATTAGTAGTATTAGCCTGTAAACCGCTTTGTGAACTTCTTGTTGAAAAGTGGTATATAAATACTGTTTGATTGATTGTTTGATTGAAGGAGGAATGCCAGTGGGACCTCTCTTCTGGTGGAGAGGAAAAGGTGCCTTTTTTCTACTGTGCACAAAGCCAGCCTATAAGCTTAGTATAGAGCCAATCTCAGATCTCCCTCATCCTTTCTATTCCGGCTCTTCATTCTTTCACCTGCTTCATTTAACATGGAAGACTCTTGTGAAAAGAGCCATTTATCTGAAATGTGGGCTCAATCTAAAGTCTGAATATTTCTCTTGTCGCCTTGGCAAATGTAGTTCTGTTGTGTTGGCAAGTGAATGACCGGTCTGTGTGCTGTTACTGGTTTAAGCGAGACGGTGGTGCATGCCGTTTATTTCACTTCGATGTGTTACGATAGCTGAAGGCAGTGGTGGGCAGACGTTTAGAGAAGGGTATTTACAAGCCAAAGTCCAAAGTGACACCCTCATGAACGCTATAGCACTTGTCCCAGTCTGCTCTGTGTTAGTGTGACTACTGAGCTGGGCCACAGGCAGCAGTGCCATGATATGTAGCCCACCTCTGCACACAGCCAGGACTGCAGGCTCTTGCTCTCCACTTCTGGAGTACAAGGGCCTCCACAAATGCTTTATCCTTGTCCCCCAAGCTGCCCACCAGTGGCCAATGAACAAGTCGCTACAGAAAATTAGAAATAAACAATGTCCAGAGTTAATGTGGTATGATCACAAACCGTGATTTTTGTGATGCCTCATTGGCAGGACTTGAGTTCACTGCTGGTCTTTCAATAGTCATTCTTTGTCCATTTTCAAGGTGCTCATTAATCAGTGATGGTTCAAAGCATATATCTTTTGGATATATGGCAACTGATAGTCACATTCAGAAAAGGAGTTTATTTGCTCTGTTCAGGCTATTACTTAGAATTGATCTATAAAATCATATGGTAGAGTCCCTCCTAGACTTCAGAAGATCACATGGTATAAAAAAGGTATAAAGTATTAAAAAAAATCCACTCCTTGCACAAGGAAAAGTAGCAGAGCAAGAGGTTAGAGTAGATTTCTCCTTGATGTATTATTTTTTACTTGATAAATCCCCAAACTGCAGCATGAAGTGGTATAGTCCAGGAGATGCCATGTTATATGAACATACTGGGCCTACAGGTGCTAAAATGATAAAGGTGTGAGGGTATATTTGAAATAATAAATTATTTCTTTATTTTGTTCCTTTACCTAAGAGTACAGAATGAACAGTCTCACTGATGTAAACATTTCTTGCTTTGAGCCAGGCACATTAAAAAACAAACCCATAACACCCCTGCCAAATTTGCAAGTCATGTTATTCCCAGTGAATCATTTGATTGGCACTCGTCTACAAATATTGTTCTATACATATGCTGTATGTAGGCACATATACATCATAAAGAGAGATGGATGTATTTAATACAAACATAAATTTGGAGAAAAAAATAGACATCTTATTGGATACGGTAAATAGCTGTTCTCAAGAGAAGGAAGGAGGAGGAAAGAAGCCGTAAGAAAACAAAGCACATTTGTTGGCAGAACACAGAAAATATTACTCAAGGACAGTTTATCCTTGGAGGAAAATATGCCTTCCCCATCTCTGTAGGGTCTGCTAGCGGATTTGCAAATCATTTCAGAATAGTGAGTTTGCTTTTACCATTTCATTTGAGTTTGTGTTGGAGGCTGGTGTTCAAACTCTATCGCTAACAAATAGCATGAAGTGCTTTTTTGTGATTTCCATTATGTTTCTCAGCAAAACGTGGTTATCTTGCCTGTCTGTCATGCTTTCTGATGTTAGCACTAAAAACAGCATTGATGTGCTTCTAAGGAGAACATGGGAGGCCTGATGCTGAACTGGTCTTTGAATATGGCAGATTCTGAAGCTGGAGGTTGCTTTCAGTTTGAAAAGAGATCAGTGCAAGAACACACACACACACACACACACACACACACACACACACACACACACACA
>JAJKFI010040099.1:0-33690 GCA_029204185.1 Lerista edwardsae
ATCAATCAATCAATCAATCAATCAATCAATCAATCAATCAATCAATCAATCAATCAATCAATCAAATAGTATTTATATACCGCTTTTCAACATAAAGTTCACAAAGTGGTTTACAGACAAATAGTAATAATAAAGTGAAGTGGTTCCCTGTCCCAAAGGGCTCACAATCTAAAAAAATGTAGAACACCACCAGCAACAGCGACTAGAAAAGACACTGTGCTGGGGTGAAGAGGGACAATTACTCTCCCCCTGCCAAATATAAGAGGAGCACCACTTGAAAAAATGCCTCTTGCCCAGTTAGCAGGCGTTAATTGGATCAATGGGGTTAGAGGGAGGGATGGCCAGCAGAGACACCCTTAGCAAGGCAGCACAGGCTTTCAAAATGGCACTGGCAACTAGCATGGAGAGCTTTAAAGTGGCCATGGAAAGCTTCAGTATGCCAGTGGATAGCTTCTCTGCTGGCATTTTGAAGCTTACCACGGCCATTTTAAAGCTCTCCGCACTATTCGTGGCCATCATTTGAGATGCCACAGATTGCTTCAGAATGGCTGTGGACGGTGCAGGGACTGTGAGTAACTGAGAACAGACCATGAATGCAGCAAGGCAAGTGTTAATCCTGCTCCCCACAGATAAGTGAATCCATGGGTAGCAAATCCATCATGGGTAGCAAGGACTGACTGTATTATCTCAATCTCTGAACCACCGAATCATAGCCACTGAATCAGACTCACTGAGGGCGCAATCCTAAACTGAGTTAGGCTGGCATAAACTAAGCCAGCAAAGTTTGGCCAGCACAAGGGACACCATAAAGTATGTTTGGACCACTCTTGGAGTCAGAGAGGCCAGCACACAGACGTGAGCCATCCTCCCTGACACCGAGAGTAGTCCAAAAATGCTTTATGGTGGCCTTTGTGCTGGCCAAACTTTGCAGGCTTAGCTTATGCCAGCCTAACTCCAGTTTAGGATTGCGCTGTGTACTGAACAGATAACAACAATTGACTCTATCAACATACAGAGTTGTTGTGATGATAACAAGGTAAAACTCAGGATGTAGTACTTTCAGGTGTTCAATGCATATCAGTGCTTATTACGATTATTTCAACAGATACATATTTTCCCAGTTGTGGTGCTCCAGTAATGGAATGCCGTTCCTCAAAGGTCTTCCTCCTTTATCATCTTTCAGGTGCTGGTGAAAACTGTGCTGTTTACCAAAACTCTTGATGGGTTTTCAAATTCGGGGTAGTGTTTGGATTTTGTCTTTTAAAATTCTGGAGTTCTACTGAACTGAATATTGTTCATGATGTTCTGAATTTGATGTTGTATGTTTAAAGTGCATCACGTTTTATGGGACCTCAGTCTGATGGAATGGTGGGAAATAGATCCTTAAAATAAATAAAATATGTACAAAATAAATACGGGCTAAGTGAAAGATTAAGACCCCACAGTGAAGTAAAGTCTGCTTCCACTGGCATTGGGATGAATTTTTACAAAGCATATCAGTAGAATCTCTTTACACAGCTGGATTATTTAGCTGTTGAAACCAATTACAGAGGTGGCTTAAAAGGAATGTTAGCAAGGCCACTACAGTGAAAAGCCTTTATGGTGACAATGCAGCACAGTCAAAGCTGCTTGCCGTTCTAAAACCATCTCAGTTGGATCTTTACAAGGACTGGTAGCCGCTCCTTTCAAGCTCACCTTTTGGACTCTGCACCGAAACAGTAAATATTGGGCAACTGAGCATTTACAGAAAGTTCCTAGAGCAGACAATAGATGGGAATCAGTTGTTGACCCATGGGAGTGGGGAGTGGTGGAGGGAAGAAAAGCTGTCAATTCAGTAGGAGTTAAGGGTGTTTAAATGGCTTGTAAACAGAACCATAAAAAATGTATGTAGACTAGCCTGGAGTGTGGGAAGAACCAAAAACATTTGATTTGGAAGGTGGAGCGAGGCAGTTTAATGTACAGGCATATGGCTATATAGTCAGTCTGTTTGAGTGGGTGGTAGAGATGAGCAGCTTTCAAACGTAGAGAAAAAGTTATTCTCAAACCACACTGGAAATAAAGGATGCAGTCTTTGCTATGCAGCTGTCTTTTTATTCCCATCCTCCCACTCCCCCCTTCCCCTGTAGCCTTATTGCAGCACAAGCCTGCATAAGTTGTGACAAACTGAGCCAAACAAACCCATATATGGTGACCCATCAGCGGTTCAATAATCCTTCTGTTTCTGACTTCCTGGGGCTATAAAATTAAGAGGGAAGTGCTGCCTGTTAAGCACCTGCAGCCCACAATGAGTGACCAGTGGGCTGTGTTCTGCTTGGTGGATCACACTGTTAGCATGTCTAGTGTCACAGTGCCTACAGCAATCAATTCAGCAGATTTCCAGAAGAAATGATCCAGACTTCTACTGCTGACTTAGGGCATAATCAGTGATGTCATTCGGGGGAACGGACCAGAACAGGCGTTCCGGATCCTAACAGGCTCCGTGGCTGGTTCCGGGTTCCCGACAAGTGCCAATCAAAAGTGAGTTCCTAAATAATTTGAATGACACCACTGGGCACAATCATAACCTGGAGTTAGGCAGGCACAGTTAGGCCAGCAAAGTTTGGCCAGCACAAGGGACACTGTAAAGTACGTTTGGACCACTCTCAGAGTCATAGAGGCCAGCCCACAGACATGCGACATCCTCCCTGACTCCGAGAGTGGTCCATATGTGAATGCCATCATTACACTGAAAACCTACATGCTTGCTCCTTGATTGCTCCTTCAAGCCAAAATCCATGCTGAGTAGCTTCCATCTCATCCAGCTATGTTTAAGATATGTTGTTCTTAATGACTTTATTATGGAACACAAGGGTGTGTATGTGCTGAGGGCTCACTACCTGTAGTCATCTTTTGATTTCATAATCGATTGATTGATTGATTGATTGATTGATAATTCCAGTGTGCAATACTATCCTGGAGTTAGGCCGGCACAAGTACTCCCAGACTCCAAGAGTGGACCAAATGCACTTGATGGTGTGTTTGCAACCCTCCTAACTCCAGGTTAGGTTTGCCCCCCACCGGTGGATTAAGCACTGATTGACAGCTGGTTGGACATACAATGGCTACCTGGGATGAGATCGGAAGCCCAGCATTCACTGATACATTCAAGTGCCCTACCAGGTTGATATCTCTTTATATCAGTCCACAGTGTTCTATGATAGATGACTTGAATTACTGCACTTAAGAGCAGGATGCAGCCAAAGTTAGGCCCACTTAATTGGAAAGCTAAGCATGGCTACCACTGAAATATGCTGCATCATGGCCGTTACTAATCATTTAGATTTCCGAATATATTCTTGAAATGTCACTTGTATGGTGGCTCGTGTAATTGACTGTAATGGAAAGAATGTGTCCAGTCTACAGGGCTTCTGTAAATTAAATTGCCTCTAGGTAGCTGCAAAAAGAATAACTCCACATGTGGTTATGTTTAAACAAGGATTTAAATGTTTATGGTAGTAACGTGTAGATTGTCAAATCAAATTATTATGCAAAGGGTATGTTTTAAAAACCAAAATTTTAAAAAGGCATTACTTTCTATTATAAAACCATTTCAGATTAAAATAAGTCAGATTCCACACTTGTCAGTGGTCATAAAGAATGTGTCTGGGAGATGGAAATGTAAAACCAAGTATGCTTTTTAATTTCCACTTTGCTTCACTGGATACCATTTTTGTGAGAAATTCACTACTTTTCATTTCCTGGACACTTACAGCCCAGGCCTCAATAAGGCCAACATAGCAAGGCTGTATCCTAAAGCCCATTGGGAGGCAGCAGCAGCAAAATGCAGGCCAAGGGGAGTTTTCCCCTTATACCCATGTAAGTCCCAGTCATCCCAATGGGGCTGCTCGGATCTGTGCCTGCTGTTGCCCAGGCGCAGGTGCACATGCACAGGAGCGGTTCGAATCATGGCCACCGAGGCTGGTGGTCTTAATTTGGTACTACGACCACCCTGCGTCACAATCCCCATCTCCGCCCACTGCGCCGCCCAGTTACGCCCCCGGCACGCCTCTGGAACACCCTTGGCGAGGCCCAGCACCGACTGCGCACCGCAGACGCTCGACCGGCATAAGGCCGGCGCTGCTGGCAGTCGCAGTGGCACCCAAGCATTGGCACTGCTGCTTGCGCCGGTCCAGCGCCATATCGCCGACGCTGATGCACTTGACGGCAAGTTTGTGACAGCATCGGCTGGTGCAAGAGCGTAGCGCCAGCGCAACGAGGGTATAGGATTGCGCTCTTAGTGCCACAGCAGTCAAGGATGGGAAGATCTTTTTTGAAAGCACTTCCTGTATCCTATTAAAGATTGACATCCAATTGACCCTGATTGCTCCCAACCTACAGAGAAAGAGTGTTGGGGCTGAAAAGCCCTGGAAAGTATGAGTGCCTGGACCTAGGTGGTGGTGGTGGTGGTGGTTCAGTCGCTAAGTCGTGTCCAACTCTTTGTGACCCCAAGGACCACAGCACGCCAGGCCTCTCTGTCGTCCACTAGCTGGACTTAGGTTGTAGACAAGCCCAATAAATGTGTCTATTGCTTATATATGGTGCAGATGTTAAGATGGATGTCTTCATTTCTATGCGTTTTGGTGTACAGTAGTTGCGAGTTTCTTAACTTTTTCCTCTTAAACAGAAGTATTTGTTTATCCAAGATTTAAATACCTCTTAGGGCATGAAGACCATTCATCCTACTTACCTGTGCTACACACCGTTTTCTTTCTTCATTCTCAAAGTCTTTGCTAAGTCTGGTAGAGCTTTCTCTGGTTAGCTTTTGTGATGTTTTCACATTCCTTCAGATTGCAGTGATAAAAACATTTCAGTGAACAATACAGAAAGGAAATCAAGGTTGCTTGAATCTTGGGACAAATCTGACCCAAATATTTGAGTTTCACAATGCTCCTCTGAGATCAGAAGGTCAGCAATGAAAAATTAGTCAGATTATTGAAAGAAAAGGTAACTGGGCTTCCAGCCTCAGACAGAAACCTCCTGCCTGTTTCAGGTTTCCTTTTGCGAGTATTGTTGGTAAGGAGCTTCAAGGACTCAGTGGGGAGTGGGGCTTGGCAAACTGCTTTCCATGGGCCTCTCCTACCTTGGCTAGCCTGCTTATGAAGGGGGGATTTGCCTTGGTGATTGACTGGGAGAGTGGATGACGTTGCAACTTTTTTGGCCTTGCTCTGCCACTATCACATGAAGGTGATTATGAGAATCGGCAGTGGGCCCTTAGCAGCTTCCTGTCAGTGCTGACCTCTGACCTCAACCCTTTGTTGATGTATATCTACATGTATAATTTATATGTATAATTATGTATAATTGTATGTATAATTGACAAACTTGGTTTTTTGCAGGATTCTTCATCACGTAGAGAGACCTTCCCCCACACCGTCTTCTGTGAACGTATGACAAAAGCTTTGGAGGGGATGCCTAATTTGAAAGTGTGTAGTAACAACACAGATAATAAGAATTCATTGTTTCACTTTTTCATTGCCCTTTGTTAAATGTATTAGAAACCTTTAAAAAAAAACTTGACTTTGATGACTTTGCTTTGAGGGAGAGTGAAATCCAATTGCTTATTGGAAAATATGACAGTGTCAAAGGAATGTGATAAATTGATGTTGATGTGAAGCAAGCTTGTCTTCCCCCCCTCCCTTTTCTTTTCATGTTTGGTTTAACACTCTCTAGTCTGTCAGCCTCTTTTTGAGAACCTTTTTCTTAGAGCCGCTAAGATAATTTATACGCAGAGGGAAAGCACAGGGTTGCATTATAAGGGCATGTTCAGTAAACATCCAGGCAATCCAAGACATTGTGGTGCCTGAGGCACATTATCCAAATGGTGCTCCTGTGGTGACACAAATATATGCATACCTACCCAGGTGAAAGCCCCACTGACCAAAGTGGGACATACTTCTAGTGCAAAAATACAGTACAGTAAGATTGCTCTATACATATTTCACAGTTTGTGCTTTACTCACCTGAGGCAGGCCCTGTTTTGCAACCTGAGGCAGGCCACCCTGTCTAATGAGCTGGCCCTGAAAATGCCACATATCCTTGTGTGGGAAAGGAATGCCAAATAATACAGTTTTTTTCTTGGTATATTATCAATTCACTCACGTTTATATTTCCAGTACTGTTTTATTATAGCCCTGTTTTCGTAATGTATCCAGGGTGCCTGAATGTGAGTATGGGAAAGCCTGGTGACAGCAGTAGGCCCTAACAGCAGTAGTTACCCCGAATAGTACATAGTATATGCGTATGTACTAGTGCGTGTACAGTTGGGAGGCAAAGGTAGGTTAAATATGTTGAAAATATCAGAATAGAGTTCCCACAAAACTGGGGTTTCCAAGAGTCCTAAGTGCATGCATGTGGACAACATGAGGGCACTCAACATAATGCATGTAGGTTGCCTTCTCTACACACATCCACGTACCCTGGATAGACTGTGGGTGCAATCTTAAACTGCACTGGAACAGGCAGGCCGGTAGGCCTGTGCTGTATCCCACACAGCTTGGGAGGCCGCTGGAGCCTTCTCGGGGCAAGGACAGATTCATACCCTTGGATTTGCACCCGTGAAACTCCAAGGTTAGGACTGCACCCTGAGAGGCACGCTACCATGCAAACTGACATCAAAATATGATCATTCTGTGCAGCCACCAGTTCGTCTTGTCCTGGTTGCCACCTAAATTATTCTGAGCTCATTGTCCCACATCCCTCTTCCCATATGCTATCCCTTAAACATGAAGATGAGTAGGCATTAGAAGTGGGAGGCAACACAATGGAAGAAAGGAATTGTGCAGGGAACTAGCGGTTTGTGATCCTGAATGACAGACGCTCTTTGGTAGTTGGGTAGTAGTTTAGAGTTCTCATTTGTTTTCAACGTTTTCAGCATGCAAGTTTCTCAACTTTTGAATTATTACCTTTCTCGGCTTCTTCTTGATAATATGAACCATCTTAAATTACTGTTTGTCGCAGGCAAAGGCAGCTGCTTGAGCTCGTTTTTGTTCCCTCCTGTGGAATGATGACAAACAGAGTAGATTTACAGTGAACAGCGCACACACACACACACACACACACACACACAGAGAGAGAGAGAGAGAGAGAGAGAGAGAGAGAGAGAGAGAGAGACTTGGCAATGTGCTTCAATTTGTGAGAAATAGAGTGAATATGGATTACATGACTCTTGTAACATTTTCACTGTACTTTCCGATGTCCACTGCTACTGTCTCCCAGGTTAATAAAAATCTTTGAATATCAACAAATAGGCTTTCATCCACACTCTATTTTTTTTTTGGTAGTGGGAGCATTAAAGAAAAGAGCAATATCCTACACTGGAATATGTCGTTTCCCCCAATTGAAGAAAACAGTGGGCCAGTGTGGATGAAACTTTCCTATCCGATTGATCCCATGCACTTAAAGATGTGCATGCTCATGACACTCAGGGCGCAATTCTAACCTGGAGAATTAGAATTAGAATTAGAACCTGGCCAGCAAAGTTTGGCTGACACAAGGGCCACCATAAAGTGCGTTTGGACCACTCTTGGTGTCAAGGAGGATGGCACATGTCTGTGTGCTGGCCTCTCTGCCTCAGAGAATGGTCCAAACCTACTTTACCGTGGCCCTTGTGCCCTAATGCAAGAAAAATTATATACAAAAACAGAGCTGGTATAGGTGGGAAGTAAAGCCATAGGGAACAATAGGGGAGACTGTTGCTCAAAATACTGCTCAGATATGAACTATGATAATATGAACTATGGTGAGTGTGCAGTTGATCTTTAAAAGAAGCACCATGCAGACCTCAAGAGAAAGCCTACAGCCTGACTGCCTGCAGTGACCAGTGTGAGCCCACCTGCTGCTTGGTGAGGTTGATGACCTACTTGTTCCAGTCAGGCCTCTGTGGCTTTGGAAACTCTATGGCAGACAGACAGTGAACCAACTGATGCAACCAGACCTTACAGACACCTGTTACTAGGCTGTTGAATAACAGTGACTTGGCTGGCAGTTGCAATGGCATAAGAGCCCTACTTGGATGAGATGGTTTACATTGTAGCCAATGGGAGCAGTGCATTCTGGGTAGGGCAGGGCCAATCAGCTCCCATTTCCTTCAATGGAATCTCCTTGCAAAATTGCAGATTTTGTGGGGCAGTGAATGGAGGGGAAGTTGCAGTGATTGTCATAGATATTAGCCAATAGGTGGCAATCACAATTATTTTTCTTTCATTTAAATTGAACCACTCTGGAACCTTCCTTTTTTCTTTTTTCTTTTTTCTAATTTTGGAGCTCAACCCAGTAGAAAAACTGTATGCCTATTCTGAGGTCAGTGAAGGTGCTTCCAAACCACCTCTGCTATTCTTACAATGTTATGTCTGTTTTCACACTAGGACACCATACAGACAGCTGGTCCTCCAGGCGGAACAAGTCTTGCCCTTGTTTTGCTGGAAAGAAGGTTAAATGGCATAGGGTGGGGTACAGGAATGATGTGATCCCATCATGTGCTTTAAAAACCTTGGGCAATGGACTGGTAAACAAACATGTTTAACCAAGAACTATTGCTTTTCTGATACACACTCTCCTTCCCATGCTATCAATTAACACAGCTTGGGTCTGTTTGCACCGATTGTTTCAGAAGGTGCAGGGATATGCATTGGCATTCCTCTTCCAGGTCTGTGGTTAATTTTAAAACACAGAATCTCACTGTCGTGTCCTGAAGCGAGATGTTTGGAGCCGAAACCCCTGCTTCATAATCCCAGTGGCCCAGGGCAGAGCTGGCTCATCCATGGAGCCACTTTAAATGTTTGTGCAGATCTGCAGTGGTGTTCCTATGGGGGGCAAAACACAAAGTTTAGCAGGAGCCTGAGCTTCTAGGTAACGTGGCACCTCCCCCTTGCCTCCAGAGGCATTTGCAGCTCAGAGTCTTCACTCTCCAAGTCGGGAATGGCTCTGGAGGTGAGAGGGAGGGGCTGTGTTACACAGGAGCTCAGGCTCCTGCCACAGTTAGTATTTTGCCCTCCTCCATGGGAATGCCACTGCAGAGTTGTACCCCCAGCCCCTCTATTCACGGCCCTCTCCAGCTTCCCGGTCCACTGGGAGCATCTGTGAGTGGGCAGCAAGGCATCACTATCCCAAACGGCCTTTCCCAGTTAAATGACAGGACAGCACCTCTTGGAAGAGTAACTCCATGTCCACATGTCCACTTGCCCACTCATTGATTGAATGCAACACTTTTTTTTTAAAGCAGAACTAATGATGATTTTGCATTTTCCATTTCGGTTTCTCAACGAAATGCTAGAGGTTTGCATGGAAGCCTTCATTCATCACTGGAAATGTGTCAATCTCTAGGGTAAAATACCAGAAGTTTAGGAAGAGAGGGATGTAATTTATTACCTGCATTTGGAACCTAGCCAACACACTAAATTAAAATCACTAATTTTACAAAATGTGTCTTGGGAATTTTTAAATGACCGCAAATGATCAGCTCATCAACTTTTGAGCTTCAAAGTCCCCACTGCAAATGTGAACTTCCCCATAATAATGCCGTTGCTAGTCAGGTAGTCGTTTCAACGTTCTCTTTAATTAGATGATGATCTCACTCACATTTTAAGTTGATCTGCTATTTGCAGGTTGCCTCTGATGGACAGCCCAGTCCTAAACTGTGCTGATCCACTGGGGCCACATGCCTCCGCCGTATCCAATACAGTGGCAGGCTGGAAATCTCCCCGGGGTAAGGAGATATTTTTCCTTTTATGCTGAGTAATGCCCCAGCTTGCTCTATGGGTAGGGGTGGGGTTTTTTTGGGTGATATTTTTTCCAAAATTTCTTTATTAAAATAGCTGATTGAGGTGTTATGTATTTTTATTCTATATTCTCATTCCAAGTTCTCATTTTTTTAATTTTAAATGCTTTAAAAGTGTACTAGGTAGATGATATAGATAATATAGTGTCAGGAGATGCAGCCACAGTATTACTTCTAATTGGAAAAGTAGTCTAATTTCTGGAAAATATCTTAAACACCAAAATGCAGTGTTTTGTGTTTTTCCCCAGATATTTTAACTGCCAAAAGGCAGTGTTTAACCACCAAACAGCGGTTTTCATTTTTAAAAACACAAACCCTACCTATGGGGCTAATCTGATCTGTGCCCTCTATAAAACAGGCACAAGTCTGAGTAGCCCTGTGTAAGACCGGCTGGCCTGGGAAAGAGGTTAGAACACGGCAGAGACGTCCTTTATATTAAGGCATGTTTGCGATACTCTCTAGACCAGCAGAGGGACTACTGCCCTGGCGGATCATCAGTGTAGGATTGTGCTCTGAGTCTTCTGTTGTGCTTTTGGTTTGCAACAGACTCTTCTGATGTGGAGGGATTTAGGCATGAATCTGCCCCTCTGCCCAGTGGGCATGACTTGGGCATAAGATCCCACTGCTAAAGAACTTCATCGAACCCAAATGTCCTAGAGTTACAGTGCCAGGCAGCAGAATTTGCCTCTCTCCGAATGTGTGTTTGTGTGCACATGTAAATCCAGCAACTAAAAAAAAAAAATCAAATGTGTTTCCCTTGCCCAAATATGGAAGACTCTCCCTTCTTTTCTTTTCAAAAGCAGCATTGTTAGCAGACCCATGAAGAAAGAGAGAGAAAGAGAAGACTGTGATGGCTTCTGGTTTGTCAGTTAACCTTCGGTGCAAAATTGATCTATGGGAATTTCTCACAGTGTAACATACTGTATCCAATTCCATAGTTATTACTGTAAACCTATTAGTGCCACCTGGGTTTGCATATCTGCGGTGCTGTCCAAGTGAAGACAGATTAGCTGTATCACGTGTTATGCCAGAGGGACAGCCTCACGAGGAGCTTGCCCTCCGGGAGAGGGGAAAAAGGCTCAGACCTTTAATGAGAATGCAGTGCTTCATAATAGCATTTGGTGGCCTAGAGATTTTCTGTCAAGGCATTTTGAATCAAACTGGGGACCTTACAGGATTCAGCCTGTATGATTTTTTTTTTTTTGGTGCTGTGCACTGTATATTGTGAATGCTAACCAATTCCTGCAGCAGCAGAGAGCAACACAATGTGGGTGTAAGGGAGCATCTTTTAAACAAGCATTATAAAAATTTGAAAATGTCTCAGTGACTTTAGTTTGATCTCTTTGTATCGAGGCTGAGATGGTAAGTTTCTCAAGAAAAGTTGATGATTCAATATTCTAGGTATACGAAGTGCAGAAATGTTTTATCCTATGTTCTGCCATATAGCGCACTCAAAGATTGCTCCGTGTTGATAATGCTTGAAGGAATGCATGGTATGATTTATATGATTTTGAACTTTTGACTGAGTTCAGTTTCATTGCTAGGTGACAGCATGTTATACAGCCCTTATTAAAACATGCGGCTCATGTGCTGGTGTACTTGGAAGAAAGACTCATGGAGTTCAGCGCAATCCTATGCATGTTTATTCAGAAGTAAGTCCCATTGTGTTCAACAATGCTTATCCCCAGAAAAGTGTGTATAGGATTGCAGCCTTTCTCTCATAAACAGTGCATAGGCTTGCGGCCTGAAAGGGGGGGAAGGAAAACATGCTTTCAGAACTTCTGCATAATCATGGTTTTCAGGTGGTTATTTATGCATTGTTGCTGGTGGGAATACTCAACAGATGTTGATGCTTTTTTGACGGGGTTCCTGTGCTGCTGTTAACTGGTGCAACAGAGAAATTCACCCCTTGCAGCTTTCCCCGATTTCTGCATCTCCACGCTTAGGCAAAAAACAGGAATAACGTGTGCATCATATAGCTTTTAAGCACATGAGAGCCCTTGTAGAAGAAGATGGCAGCCCAAAGACTCGAACCCATGCAGTGGAGTATTTGAATGTGCAGACCTGCCTATGTGCATAAAGATGCCTATGTGCATCTATTTCTAAGATGAGGAACCTGACGGCGCAATCCTAACCTGGAGTTAGGCCAGCACAGTTAGGTCAGCAAAGTTTAGCCAGCACAAGGGACACTGTATAGTATGTTTGGACCACTCTCGGAGTCAGAAGCCAGCACACAGCTGTGCACCATCCTCTCTGACTTTGAGAGTGGCCCAAACGTGCTTAACAGTGGCCCTTGTGCTGGCCGAACTTTGCTGGCCTTACTATGCCGGCCTAACTCCAGGTTAGGATTGCGCTTTGAGAAGTGCGTGCTTACGTGGTCAACTGGGGAATTTTTTGAATACAGTATTGATCTTAGGATGGTGACCTGGTCTGACCTGGGGTGGGCTCCAGGCTAGTGCTACTTGAGCACTAAGGCCAAGTGTTTGGGGCATGTAGAAGAATGCTCAGGAGAAGATCTCTAGGACAACCACAGTCAGGTGGATAATTAACCACTTATTTTAATTTAAAGAAAAACGGCCACATTACCAGCCCTTTTTTTTTAATGTAGTTATGCTAGGCCAGTGATGGCAAACCTTTTGAGCTCTGCATGTCAAAACTTAGGGAAACGCTTAACTTGACTCTGCTGGTGTGTCAGTCCCTCTCCCAAACAAAAGAGAAACAGTTCTTTATATTCACTTGTTTAAACAAAAAATACAGCCCAATCATGTGTGGTGCTATCTATATATATAAAAATGGACGTGGGTCTGTCTGTCTGTCTGTTCTGAATAGGCTTCCCCACGCCTTGACCGAGTGCCACGAAACTTGGCACACACGTACCTTGCAGCCTGGAAAGAAACACTGCGGGGGTCAGACCCCCCTAGCGCCCCCGGGGGTGGGGGTACGCGGGGGTCTTTGCGTGAACATCGTCGGAAACGTCCAAAATCGGCGTCAAATCCACAGTTTTTGGGGTCGCCGAGATGAGTGGCGACCGTCCCGATGCCGTTGGAGTCTGGGTTCAGCCCCCCCTGACTTGGGGGGCAAAAAGGGGTGCGAGACACAGCGTCCGCCATGCCCTGCTGGAACGCCTGGACCGATTGGCATGAAACTCGGCATGCGGAAGCCTAGCAGCCTGGCTGCAAATACTGCGGGGGTCGGGCCCCCCTCCCGCCCCCAGGGGTGGGGGGTACGGGGGGGCCAAAGTGAGAACGGTCAAAACCGGCCAAACGTGGAGTCAAATCCACAGTTTTCGGGGTCGCCGAGATGAGTGGCGACGCTCCCGATGCAGTTGAAGTCTGGGTGTGCCCCCCCCACGTGGGGGGCAAGAAGGGGTGCGAGACACAGCGTCCGCCATGCCCTGCTGGAACGCCTGGACCGATTGGCACCAAACTCGGCATGCGGAAGCCTAGCAGCCTGGCCACAAACACTGCGGGGGGCGGGCCCCCCTAGCGCCCCCAGGGGTAGGGGTACATGGGGGTCCCCACTTGAAAACGGTCGAAAACGGCCAATATTGGTGTCAAATCCATAGTTTCCGAGGTTGCCGGAGCGAGCGGCGATGCTCCTGACACCGTCGGAGTCCGGGTTCACCCCCCCTTGGCATGGGGTGCGGGAAGGGGTGCAAGACACAATATCTGCCATGCCCTGCTGGGACGCCTGGACCGATGTGCACCAGACTCACCATGCGCGTGCCTTCCAGCCTGGCAACAGACACTCTGGGTCAGGCCTCCCTAGCGCCCTGGGGGGGCCAGGGCCCCCGCGTGGAAATGGCCGAAAATGGACGAAATCGTCCTCGGTTCTGTCATTTCTGGGCTCACTGAGGCGAGCAGCGACGCTGTGGGAGTTCGGGTCCGCACCCCCCAATGTGGGGGACGGGAAGGGGTGCAATACGAGATGTCCACCATGCCCCACTGTGACTCCTGGAGCAATTGGCACCAGACCCGGCATGCATATGCCTTGCGGCCTGGTGACAAACACTGTGGGGGTCAGGCCCCCCCAGTGCCCCCGGGGGTGGGGGTGTGCAGGGGGCCCCAAGTGAAAATGGTCGAAAATGCCCAAAATTGGGAGATCAGTCAGGGATGGGTCAGGGATGGGAGATATAAACACCCGGGCAACGCCGGGTAACAAAAAGCTAGTGTATTCTATAAAGAAACATCACATAATTGCAAAAATGAAAAATGAGTAAAATAAACTCAATTTTTGTTTGGTGTTGGTGAAAACCGGTGTGTCACCCCAAACTTTATGGTGTGTCACCTTTGACACGTGTGTCATAGGTTCGCCATCACTGTGCTAGGCAGTGATTTTCAACCAATGTGCAATGAATGGGATGCAGGTGTGCTATGGGAGTTTGGGGGAGGGCAATTTATTAGGAGGACACGATGTGCGCGGTGTGCTTTGTCAAAATACTAATGGTGTGCCTTGACAATTTTAGCACCTTGTCATTTTGCCACGAGATGAAAAAGGTTGAAAATCGCTGTGCTTGAGCATCAACTGCCAACTCCTTGCTTTTAAGGCAGTGTCCTTCCTATTGCATGCAAAAACAAAACAAGAGCGATCCATTATTACAGATCCCTCATGGCATATTTAGTTGCTGATGCTAACATTTTGAGTTATTACAGTATGCTGGTGTTCAGTTTTTTAACTGATGGCAGAGAGAGGCACCTGCATTCTTGAATCTTGAGCTCAAAGACTGCTTTCATGGCTGGGAAAGAAGAGAGCAACTCTCGTCTGTCTATTTCAATATCGCTTTCATACGGTTTTTTGAGTTGATCCTATCCATGTCTATTTGGATGCAATACCCATTGAGTGGCTCTCCTTTCCAGGTAAGTGTGTATAGAATTACAGCCTCTGTCAGTTCCAGCATTACAAACTAATAAGCCAAGCTGCTATCATGCAGTATGGTGGGGTGGCTAAACTCTTGTGTTGGGATGCAGGAAAGGCATATTCAAAACTCTTCTGGCCTTCTCAGCTTTGAAGTTTGCTGGGTGGCTCTGGGAAGTCACTGTTACTCCACCTAACCTAGAAGATTTAGTCGAGAGGGTTAATGCCTCCGTTTGCCTGAAGATAAGAGCTGAAGATCTCAAGGTCGCCAGTTCAGGACAGCCGGAAGTCTCTGTGAGCGGCAGACCTTGTAAATTGCGACTGATTAACAGCTGAGCTTCGGCTGCCTTGTGTGAGGGGGAGTTGTGCCGAAGTTCAGCCGCTTCGCTGGTGGGAGCAGGGAAGCCGCTTATCAGCCAGCAAGAAGACAAACGGGTGGCCAGAAAGAAGGACTAAATCCAGAAAGAGCCATCTGTATGTGTGCAGTTCTTGAAAGATAGAACATTTCTGTATAAATTGTAAAAACCTTCGGGTTTCTGAATAAAGTCTGCCCATGTAAACCGCCTTGAGTTATAGTCATTAGAGAAATCTGGTGACCTAAGAAATGCGGTATATAAATCCAAGTATTATTATTATTAACTTCCACCGCAAGGTGACTGTGAAATCTGAAATCCTTGGGGGAAGGTTGGAACTACAATGTCACAAATGACTTTTGGCACAATCTTAACTAAACACTGTCCGCACTATGGCAAAAGTGCCAGAAAGTGCTTTGTAACCACGCTAGTAACCTGTACGTTGGTGGGAAGGCCAAAGCCTTCCTGTGTGTGTGAGTGGCAATCGGGACACCGTCTAGACCAGGTACTTCAAGTGCGGGGCTGGAGGGAGGGTGGGGGAGGGCAGGGAAGGGGCAGAATGGAGGAGGAGATGGGGATGAGGTGTGGACAGATTGGGTCCAGAAGGGGACTGGATCAGTAGCACTGATGTTCACTGTACCTAAACCCCCTTCCTGGGCCTGATTCACTTGCATGGATCAAAGAGGACTTGCCCCAGGATATTGCTGGTGCAATATCTGGTCCAAATTGACCCATTGCAGCTGCTGGGGCTTACCCTGGCGCAAGGGGACAAATGTCTCATGTAAACTACATTGTGGAATCAGTTGCACTGCAGGTTTGATTAGCTCCTTCCCCTTTACTGTGTCCTTGGGAAGCTGCTGCAGCTCCGTGGTAGACGATCTGCTTTGCATGCAGAAGACCCCAGTTTCAATCCCCAGGGGGCCGAGAAAAAATCCCACCTGCAACTCTGGAGAGCCACTGCCAGTCATTGTCAGCCATGCTGAGCTAGACAGATCAATGGTCAAGCTCAGTGGAAGGCTGTTTCCTATGCCAACTGCTGTGCTGAAGTTCTGGCGTACGTGTGTGGAACTCATTTCGTGCCATCTCCATGCAGATAAATTGAGGACTGTTTGTGAAGCCGCAAAAAAAAAGTTAAACTAGTAACATTCTTTTCTTGGGTTGTGTTTTTCTTCTGCTTCTCATACAATTATTCCCTCCCACGTAACAACTGATCTAAAAAAATATAAAAGCAAGCTTCATTACTTAGACAACACCATATGCCAAGACAACTGGACAAAGTCCGACATTTGCTTTGCAGAAAGATTTTTGAAACTTGTATTAAGACATATAGCTTTATTTATTTTGTCCCTTATTCTTTTTCCACTTTCCTGTTGCATTAATGCCTTTCTCTCTGTATCTTAGTTAATAGTATCTACCCCATCCATGGCAGCAGGTATTGCTTTATTTGTTTAACCTAGGATGCTGCTTTGGCTTGTCTTTATTAGAAAGGAAGAAAGAGAAAAGAGCAGGCAATATGAACAATTAAGAATTAGAAGTGAAAGGGCACTTTAAGATTAGGCACCCTTTTGGCTTGAATTTGCACTGTCTTTCTTCAATTGCAGAGTATAATCTGTTATCATGGCGTTCTCCTCTAAGCCCTATTTCCTACAGGCCTGCAGTTTCCTACACATGACTAGTCTTCAGCAGTGAACAAAAATGGCATCTAAATCCCGAATGACACTCTTAAGCACTTGGCAGCAGAAGGGCTCTTCGGAGGAAGATTAAGTTAATGGAAGCGTTTGGGTAACATCTGCATGGCTCCATCCTAGGAAGGCAAACTCACACTGCTGCAACACGTGACGATGGGGGATTTCTCTGATGATCACTTAAGGACCAAAGTGGCTCCAAGATGTGGCTGGCTGATTTGTGTGCATATGGAGCCTGCCTGCAAATGAAACACACACACACATGTACAAACTGTTGGTGTGACACAGTCTCAGCACTGTACAGATGATGGCCTAGGTCTATCTGAAATGAGTCCTACATTCTCAATTTCTTTCATCTTTCATACACAAGAGAATATGGCCCTCTCTTCTATTGTTGAGCAGCACAAGTTATGATACATGTTAAACAAAGGCACAGTAAAATAAAGTAATGGCCCAAAGCAGATACAAGTATACATTTTGTACAAGTACATGCCATGGTTATATGTAATTGTCCTGATCCAGCAAATGTGATCTGTGTGCGGAAACCTGTTCTTGCATGCTGAGGTCCCTTCTGAAACAAGTCCCAGATCTGGCTTCTTGGGATCAGAGAAACCCATGTACAGCAGTTGGGACTGTACCAATGGAACAAGTTAGTCATGACTCACTGAAACCCCATTGCTTTTGATGAGACTCCAGACTGATGAACTGTAGCTGGGTGGTGGTGTGGTGGTGTGCGGTGTAAATGGTGAATAGAAAAATATAGTCATAACGGCAGACGGCCTCTATAGAGGGCATAAATAAGAAACCGATGTATAAAAGGGAAAATGTGGTTTCAACATAAAACAGGCTGTCTTCTTCATTTAAGAACTGCATCTGGTAATCTATACATAATGGAAAAATGAAATTAGGGTCAACTCCTATCAAATTTTCCAGTGCTGATGCAGCCATGCCAAAAGGGCTGCACTGCATCCTGAAGTGGGGTGACTGTCATGGAGGCCTCCTCAAAGTAAGAAAACTTTGGATCCCTTACCTTGGGGCTGCATTGTGGCTGCATTGGTGCTGGAATGTTGGACAGGATTGGGCCCTTAGTAATGTCATCATACCCCAAATTGAGGCATTCAATTGGATTTGAACATGTGCTGAGGCAGGAAAAAAAATTTCAGGCTTATCTTTAGCCTTGTAAACGCCTCTAAACCTTTGGCAATAAGAATCTTGATCTCAAATTGCTAGACTAAGCTGGAGGTGTATGAATGGGAGAGGGTAGCCTTTGGGGGAAAGGCACCACACCAGCCATCTGGGGAAGGAAGGGTGAGAAGGTGAAAAGAAGTCAGAAGTTGCATTCAACAAATGCTGTTCACCTGTCCCTGAATGGATGAGTCTTCAGCCTGTAGAAGCTGAGCGAGGCGACACTACAAATAGAGACATGAGGCTGACAGTGCAAGACCACACCATCAGAGAAGGGATGCTAAAGCTGCACCTGTCACATCGTTTCCACTTTTAGGTGTATCTTTTTTGCTTTGAGCAAAATGGGAGTAGTAAAAACATCAGCTAATGGTGGTGGAAAGGAGAGATGCCTTTTTAAATGCTTCCTCTTGGGGATGTCAGTGTCTTTCTATTTAGAATAGGAAAGGGCTACAACATCCCAGGATATTTTGCTCACTCAGGCACATATGATGTTTTCTTTACAACTCTGCCATGAAAGACCTATTCCTGTGGACCATTTTGGCTGGCTTTGCTGTTTTCTCAGTACTGTTTTTGGGCAGCAGGTCCTGCTTGGTTGAGCAGAATGCTTGAGCGAGCTAATGCGTTGATTGCTTTGTTTGCTGGCTTCTGCGAGCGTACAGAAGAAGAAAATCACGAGGGCACCAATGGATTTGGGACCTCAGGATTGTGACAATTTAAAAGGATGCTTTGTCAGGCTCTGGTGGCATCCCCAATCAAGGTAGTTTGGCCATTACAGTAGAAGTGATCTAAGAAAATGAGATGCAGTAGTCTACACAGTAATTGACATTATGAACTAATCCTTGGTAGTGCGGCCAAAAGGCACCTTTCAAATTAGTACCCTCATATTTAGCAGGGAGAAAGCAACTATCCGCCTTCACCCCAGCATGGTATCTTTTCCAGTGGCTATTGCTGGTGTCGCTTCTGTATTTTTTTTAAAGATTGCTAGCCCTCTGGGGACAGGGAACCATTTATTTTACTGTGTAATCTACTTTGTGAACTGCTATTGAAAAGGGGTATACAGGTATGCCCTGGTATCCACTGGGGTTCCTGTTCTGGACCCTCCTCCCCCAGTGGATACTTGAAACCATGGATACTGGGGACACCTTTTTAAAGGCAGAGAAACATTCGTGGTTTTGCTGCAGCAATGTAAAAAAAAAAAAGATTCGTTGAATGTCCCCCTATCTTTTTAATAGGCATACCAGTATCCATGGTGTCCGTGGATAGCATAAACTGTGGATCAGTGGTGTCATCTAAATGATTTAATAACAGGTACTCACTTTTGATTGGCACGTGTCGGGACCCGCCCACCGGAAGTGACGTCATAAGCCAGAAGTGATGTCGTGGCAGGAAGTGACATGAAAAAAGCCCTTTTTGAGGCCTCAGATGATTTTAAACTGACCCAACAGTTGCAACAGTATTCCACAGCACCCCCAGAACATGTTAAGGAGGACTGGCATCATGTTAAAACCCCAGAGCAACTCATTTTTCAGTGGCAAGGAAAGGAAAGGCTCTGCTTGCTGCCTGCCTGCCTGGCTCTGAGAACATGCAGGCAACTCAAACATGCAGGCAATTCAAACGTTGCAGAGGGCGGAGTCGACGAGTGGGCGGGCGAATGGGCGGGGCCAGCTGTAATCCTAGAAACCGGTACTCGCGTACCCCCTGCATGACATCACTGCTGTGGATACAGAATCAGTGGATACTGGGGCATGCCTTTAGAAATATTCATAATAATTTCCTTGTACTCATCCTCTTTGGGGCACTTTCTTTGAAGACCAATATTGTGTTCTAAAAAACCGCCATCCTTAGGGGGAAAGGGGGATGGTAGGGAGGGGGCAGAATTGGGGGGAAGAAGGTGGGCTGGAGGAGAGACTGGGCTCAGGAGGAGGGGGTGGAGACATGGCAGAGTCTGCCACTGAATCCTAAGTCCCCTCCCTGGCTGGAGAGGCCAACATGGGCCTCAATTCTGTGCCAGCTAAACAGTGGGTGCAGATCTGAGGAGACCCATTGGGGCTGCCAGGACTTTACCTGGGATGAAGCTCCCTTGCCCTAGCTTCACTGTACTACTGCTGCTGCTGCTGCTGCTAGGTGGGTCAGCCAGCACAATGTTGCTGTTGGTTGTTTACTCCAATTGACCTCTTGCACGTGGCTTGTATGATGCATTGTTCACTATTTCATGTTCAGGAGATCTTGGAAAGATGTGCCAGGAAATATCCTAATATTCTAATGGGATTCTGTCAAAATGCTGCCTTTGCACTTTGGATCATTTATGCTCTAACTTTTTAAGACTGACCAGCTTTTAAATAATGATTTCTCAGGCTGCAATCCTATATACACGCTTGGAAGTCAGTCCCCTTGAACACAGTGGGGTTGGTTTA
Source organism: Lerista edwardsae (assembly GCA_029204185.1). Classification (NCBI taxonomy): domain Eukaryota; kingdom Metazoa; phylum Chordata; class Lepidosauria; order Squamata; family Scincidae; genus Lerista; species Lerista edwardsae. The sequence goes on from JAJKFI010040099.1 coordinate 20,306, forward strand.
CTTCTGAGTCGACATGCATCAGCTTGCACGCTCAGTCCGTTTTGATTATTGGGCTGCAGTTGACTGCAGCACTCCTGGGGTGGTGGTGGTGATGATGACAGTAGTGGTGGTACCAGTGTACTGCCATAGAGCTTGTAGTCGATGGGGCGCAATTCTCTTTTAGCAGTGACTTTGCAATACAAATCTAAGCTGACAGCTTTATAAGATCCTCTCTGGCTCCATTTCAAGAAAATAGGTTACAGCTTGTGTGGAAGTACTTTTGTTTAACATTGGCATTGTGGCAATTCAAAAGCAAAGGAGACAATTTTCCAGATTTAGCCTTTGACTACAGGCATTGGTTTTTTAAAAAAAAATGTGTTTAAACAAAAGAGACCAAGGACGCAATCCGAGGATGCTGTGAAAGCCCCCCCCCCCCGGCAGAATGCAACATATGCCGCGTTGGCACGGCTGCATCAGTGCTGGAATGTTGGATAGGATTTGGCCCAATGTGTGGAAGATGCTTTCACTGAGCAGGGCAAATGCTATATAAATGTATCTATTTAGTATTATTATTAATAGATATTTATATACAACTTTTCAACAAAAAGTAGTTTACAAAGCGATGTACACAGCAAAGCAAACCTATAAATGGATCCCTGTCCCCAAAGGTCTCGCAATTCTGAAAAACAATACAGACGAGACGCCAGCAACAGCTATGGGAAAAGATGCTATGCTGGGGTGAAGAGGGACAGTTGCTCTCTTGCTGCTAACTATAACAGGACAGGACTCCACTTTGAAAGGTGCCTCAGAGTGCAATCCTAACCTGGAGTTCGGCCAGCACAGTTAGGCTAGCAAAGTTTGCCTGGTACGAGGGACACCGTAAAGTATGTTTCGACCACTTTCTGAGTCAGAGAGGCAGCACACAGACGTGCACCATCCTTCTTGACTCCGAGAGTGGCCCAAACATGCTTTACTGTGGCCCTTGTGCTAGCCAAATTTTGCTGGCCGAACTGTGCTGGCCGAACTCCAGGTTAGGATTGCGCCCTCAGTCTTTGCCCAATTAGCAGGGGTGATATGTTTCTATTTTGCCTTTTCACCACTAGCACGGGTACCTGTGATGTCCATTTGTGTGCCCCGACTCACCTGGCCCGGGGGGGGGCGATGCAAGGAGCAGGCACGCTATTCCCGAGAGGCAGCGAGGTGAAGGAAGACTCTGGAGGCGGCTTGGCTGCTTTGGCAAACTCTGTTTAATCTAGTCAGGCACTTGGCGCTCATGGGTACAGAAGGAAAAGGAAGAAGAAATCACACTGGCAACGTAAATCAAGGGGGGCTTGTTACATCACGGCCGCCCCGTCTTTGTGGATGATCTTGCCCCTTCTTTCAGCAGGAGCGGCGTCTTTGGCCTAGCGCTTCTGGATTCGGGGTCAGTCTGGATGATCTCCCGGGATCCCCTCGAGAGTTGTCAGGCCGTAGGTCTGGGTGTTGCCGGTTGGGGGCTTCTGCCACCCAGAGGTTCAGGGGCTGCGTCTCCCACCCTGGGTGTAGCTTGTTGGCCCTCCAGCGAGCCCTCCAGCCTCTACCCCATGGGAGTGGGGGCAGTGAGCTGGCACTCCCTATCCTGGGGGGCTTGGGGGTACCCAGGACCTCAGGGGCGCCTGCTGGCCGGGCCGTCAGGGGAAGAGGGTTGTCTGCCCCCGTGGCGCTCTCTATGGACCTGCCTCCACAGGTCCCAGCAAGCCCTCCCCTCCCCTCTCCTCTCCTCCCCTCCCTGGCCGGGCTCCTTATGAACCCTGCTGGCTTGGCTCTGGGCTCCACCCCTTCCTGGGGGTGTGTCTGGCCAGCAGCAGGGGCCTCTGGTACTTGTAGTCCCTTGTGATAGCCCCTGCTGGTGAGGAGGCAGATGGAAAGGAGGCCTGCAGGGCTGGGGCCATGAGGCCGCAGGTTGGTGGGGGTCGTGGGGGCAAGGCATGGAGCCCCCCGGCCCCTTTGCAGGGGCGCTGGCGGCGAGAGGTAAATCTGGGGCGCTCCAGGGCTCCCCGCGCCGCCCGTGCGTGCCCAACAGTACCCAAAGCTAGTAAATGCTAATTATTATGATGAAAATTAAATTTAATGTTCATAAGGGAACTGGCACCAAAGAATAGGGATTAAATGCTAGCAGGTAGGCAGAATGCTCTATTGGACAGGGGGTTGGTGGGATACTGTCCCCAAAAAGATTGCCCCGGGCAGGAGTCTGTGAATCACAGGGCTTTAGTTGGGGGGGGGGGTGAGTGTCTATCTATCTAACCTATTTCTAAAAGTCTCTGTTTCTCTAGCATTCAGAAACACTAATACTACAGGCTAGACTCAACATTTGATCTTTGTTGAACATTTTGCGTAGCTTGATATCAAATCATATTTTCCATACTGTTCCATACCATTTGCAAGTATCTCACTGAAAAAAAAAAAGTGGTGTGAATTTAATGGGTTTTCTTTTCCAGCTTTAAGAAAAGCAAAAACACAGCTGGAACTGTTTCTTTTGAATGTTCTTTGTCTTCAGGACTAATTTAACTGGTTTAATTATAAAGCAACAATTAACAAAAGACATCAAATAGAAGAGTCCCCAACATTCTCTCTGCAGCCTACAGTATTGGTTCCAGACAGATTTGCTGATATTGCTTCATGTTTTTTCATCCCTTAGCTGTGGAAAGTCCAAGGCAGACTTGGTAACTTAAGAGAGCCCTGGAGATGTATCTCCTGACAGATTGAGCAGGTACCACAAAGTTGTGTGTGCATGCAAATCCAGAAGCAATTTTGCAGGAAGGGGTTCTGGTCCCAGCACAACATCACTACTGTTCCCTACAATCCTAATGCATTTGAAGGCAGGCACACACCCATGCTGTTGCTATTTAGCTCTCTTAACACACTCTGGCCACCCTTAGAAAACCAGTTCCAGCTTCTTACTGAACGGTGTGACTTACATAGGGGGCACTAGGCAAATGCCCATCTCCAGACAAATACTTGGTCCCCACCTGCCTGCCAGGACCAGACCTCTGCAGAGACTTGAATAAAAGGCACTTTCCACATAATCAGAGAGCTTTTCTTTTTTTATAATCCGTCAGTGTATGAAAAAAAAAAGCCATTTTCCATGGACTTGGTTCCATCTGTTGGTGACAGAACTGGGGTGGGAAGAGAATGTTGAACTCCGTCAAAAAATGATAGGAGTCACTTCAGAGAAAATATGTTTAGTATGGAAGTGTCAATGCAAAATATATGTTACTGTGAAATATATTTCTCTTTTAGAAATTGAATATGTAGGAAAAAGCTTGTTCTCCCCCCCCATGCACTTTGTCCCATCTGTGCCCTGCCCCCACCATGTGTCTGATACTACCACTGGTGACTCACATTCTAGTTCCCTGGAATAATAGGCTACCTATGAGCGTGTCCTTGGTCTCTGAATGATAACCAGGTCATGCCACAACTAGGGACAGAAGCATTTTTCTGCTTTGCTGTGGCCTTAAGAGAGTATCTTCAAGTTTCCTTATAGCCAGAGTTTCTTCAAGCTTCTGCTATCTTCTATAACACATCAGAGAATGACATAACCCAACAGAGTAACTAATCTCTCTCTCTCTCTCTCTCTCTCTCTCTCTTTGTGTGTGTGTGTGTGTGTGTGTGTGTGTGTGTGTGTGTGTTTAAATTGATGATGCTGAATGTAACATGGGTGAATTGAAACACAGCAATAGAGGGAAGATTTTCTTAGGAAATAATGGGAATGTAAGGTACTGAAACAGTTCACTAGTTTGACTGATTTCCACTGCAACCTTAACATGGACTTCAATCCACGCCTCAGCTCACCCCTAATACAATGATACAATATTAGTTATATTGTGAGGATTCATACGCAGTACTAAAGTTGTGGCGATGACTGGGCTTTCGGAAATGGGAAATGAAGCTGGGCAAGAGCGGTGACAGATGAATGTTGGTGTTCTTGCGAGCAGTCGAAGGAGCTTGCAGAGACATCTGAGATTGTGAAGTGGTGTTTTGGGTTTTGAAGTACAGTCAGCTCCCTTCCTTGTCCATGAAGAAGAAAACAAAGATCATCGTGGGTGGGTAGGACAGATGTCCATGTGAATGAGACAGATACTTTCTAAGATGATACAGCTTCTAAATATCAAGTTGTTTTCTGCACAGTTTCAAGCCCACTTGAGTGCTCTGAAGTTCACTTGTGAGTAAAAATCCCCCGTACCACTCAAGATGATGGATAAATCATCATTCAGCCCGGAAGTCCAGTGACTTATTGTGAGCTCAGAGTCTGAAATCCTGAGACATGGTCCTAGGTTCAAGCTAGATTTTTTTGGGTGCTATCTCTTTTTCTTATTTACTAGTTTCTGGGCTTATTGTGGACTGACAAGCCAAAAGGCAAATTCACCACCTATTTCCTCACCTGTATTCTTGGTCAACACCCTGCTTTATTCAGGGTCATTCAAAGTTCAAGGCAAAACCATGCAGTCTCTATGCTTGCCAAAGTCAATATCCTCTTGCTGAGCTCAATAGGATAGTGGCTTCATGTCTATGTGTCATATTCTGCACCTGACATTTGATGGCAAGGAGGTAGAGCTTGCTGGGGTAGATACCATGCAGGAGATGCTGTATTTCAGAACCCTGATTATGATTTCAAATCCCAGCTTCCCAATGCCACTGATTGAATTATTTTCATTGTTGGAAGTATTTTCTAGTTCTGGGAAGGGAAAAAAAAAACTATCAGCTTGAACTGCAAATACAAAAAGCAAAAACAAAACAGGTGGTCCCCGAGCAATTAACTCCAAATGTTATGTCAACTAATCAGATTAACTGTGTTCAGATCTATTCATTTTAAGCATTATAAATCTTAGCACTTCTTCAGATTGTTGGTTCCATGGACAGCTACATGCAAAGGGAACTTTATTCCCAGTGATATACATAATGAAATAGGTACATATAATTCATCCTCTGGTTAGACCTGGGGCAGCAGTCAAGGACGTTGTGGTGCTTTGAGATCAGTTGATTGCCACAGAGCAAGCTGCGTCCATGCACGTTTGTTGAATGGCAAGTTTCAATTATCAAAGCTCAAAGCTACAAAGCTCAATAGCAGAGCGCCTGGTTCATGTGTACAAGGTCCCAGGTTTGATCCCTGGAAATGGCAGGTGTAAGGGATGCCAGGTCAGGGTCAGCACAAGGCCCTCTGTTTGAGACCCTGGAGAGCTGATGCCAGTCAGCATGGATAAGAACATAACATAAGAAGAGCCCTGCTGGATCAGGCCAAAGGCCCATCTAGTCCAGCTTCCTGTATCTCACAGCGGCCCACCAGGTGCCCCAGGGAGGCATGAGACAACAAGATGCTTGCATCTTGTACTGACCTAGTTGGACCTACATAGTACTGACCTAGTTGGACCTACATACTGGCTTAGTTACTACGAGTTTCACAGCACAATCCTATGCATGGCTACTCAGAAATAGCCCTGTTGACTTCACTGGGACTTACTCCCAGGTGAGTATAGGACTGCAGCCTCGGAGAAATCTCTTAAGAGCCCAATCCTAAGGATCCTCAGCACTGGCACTGGGTGTCACGAACATCTCATAAAGCACATTTGTGGCACTTGGAACGTAAGCCCCATTGGTGTTGGCCTGGGTCAGTTGGTGCTGGGCCTCAGCAAGGAGGTCATTGTGCAACTACTGGAGCCAGTTAGGACCCCTAGCTCTCAGGGCATGGGGAGAGCAGGGGAGGGAGAATTGGTCCAGGTAGGGTGGTGGGACCACCGAAAGCCTCCACCACTGGATCCTATGCCCTACTATGGGCCAGGCACCCTGACACGGGATTTCTCAAGCCTGCGCCAGCTAAGTAGCTGGCGCAGGCGCAAGTAGACACATTTCAGGGGCTGGGGCTTTACTCAGGATAAGGGGACCAATGTCCCCTTCCCTCAAGGAGACTGGTGGCTGCCGTGGCTGCCATTTTGGCATCGCTGCTCCTCTGGGGGGCAAGCAGTTCAGGTTTGGGCTGTAAACTATTCCTTGGTTTCTCTTGATGTTCTGTTGGATATGTTTTCCACCAACTCTCAAAGGAAGAGAACAGTGGCATTAAATCTCTGTCTTCGCCACAACCCTGTGAGACCAACAGATGATGATCAAAGTTGCGCAGATATGAAGGAGGCATCCTTGGAAGGGCGGTGAATGGACAAGCTCCCAGCCCTCTCTAGCCTGCTCCTCACTGGAGGTGGGGGGGATCCAATCCTCTTCTAACTTGTAGAGAGCATGTCGGAAGAGGATCACAGCATCTGCAGCCTCCTTCTCCCTCTAGCACTGCTGGAGGATGAAGCTTCCATGGCTCATCATTACTTCTCCCCACCTACTTGGTGCTGATGAGGCACCAAGTAGGCAGGGAAAGGTGATTTGGAAGTGTCCTTCCATTCAAGCACAAGGGACAGCTTCCCTGCTATACTCCATTCATAGTTGCAATGAAAGGGATTCCCAACATCCCCTGCTCCAGTTTGTTTCGAAGAGGTGCAGAGCAAGAAGATCTGCTCATCGCGCTCATCATACGTAAAGGATTGGGGGGGGAGAAACAGGGGTGCAGTCGCTCATTTTCCAGCCTGCCATCCCCTTTCATCCCTGGGAGGGATGCAAATGCATGCATACATGTGCATTCAAATGCATATATGTGCATAGGCAGCATTCAGGGTGGGATTCAGGCATGCAACGGTTTTCCACTGCTGGTTTTCGCCCGACTCTGCACTGCAGGGTTTGGTACAGCTAAGTTCCTTCTCTGCTGTGTGGGAATGATGATAGAACTGGCAGCAGCTCTCCAGGGTTTCAGATGTACCTGAACATGCCAGGGATGGAAACCGGAACCTTCTGAGTGGTAAGCATGCACCATGATCCCCTTCCCCAGAGAGTGTGTAGTCCTCACACCAAAATATGGCTCATCAGAACTTTGGAGTCTTCTGCTGTTGTACAGTAGACCCTAACCCACTGAGAGCGCAATCCTAACCTGGAGTTAGGCCGGCACAGATAGGCCAGCAAAGTTTGGCTGGCATAAGGGACACCGTAAAGTATCTTTGGACCACTCTAACACCACAATCCTAATGAGGCTTACTCATAGGATTGCAGCCTCAGAGTAGGCGAGGCCAACACACAGACGTGCGCCATCCTCTCTGACTCCAAGAGTGGTCCAAATGTGCTTTACAGTGGCCCTTGGGCTGGCCAAACATGGCTTGCCTAAGTGTGCCGGCCTAACTCCAGGTTAGGATTGCGCTCTGAGTGGTCGTGTCTGATGGAAACGTGCACCCCACTGAAAGAAATCCAGCAACCTAAATCCTCACTCTGACTTTTTTTGGTCTTCTGTTCTCTTCTCCAGTTGATGGGCTCAACCTACATGAAAAGAGGGAGGAGGCAGGAGGAAGAGGAGGGAAAGAAGACAGCCGGGATGCCAACCCAGCCTCTGTAGAGGAACCCAGGTGGCTGGCTTCAATTAATCAGAGCTCCAACTTGAATAGTGATCACACCATTTAATCAGGTAACCTCCGCCATTAATTAATTCTTCCAGGCCTTTCTTGCTTCTACTGCTCATCCTGCTTAGCCTGATCCCATACTTCTGCGAGGGCTGCAAGCCGCAATTTCTGAATGTTTGGGGATTTGTGAAATTGAGACAGGATTACCAATGGCCCTGGGTGGGCTGCTCTGGTATGAATGAGATGGCCCCTTTTTTACTTTGGTGAGATGCACCTTTGGGTCATTTTGCAGTCCTTGTATAAGCAGCTAATTTCTGCTTTTCAGATATACGACCGCTAATTTGTGTGCTTCTTCCTACTGCTGCTTCTGTGACAAGTAAATGTTTAGTTAATGCACAAAGCATGTTGGGTGCTATGTAGGATGTAGCAGCAACGTGGTCCTTGACCAAGTGGATTACTAGCTGCAACAGATTGGCAAGGTGGAGAGGGCTGAGGATGCATGTGTGAGGAGGAGGAGGAGGAGGAGAAGTCAACACCAGCGCAAGTAAATGTATAGAGCAAAGGGAGCATTCGTTGCTGCTGTGGCACTATCCAGGAAATCAGGAAACCTGCTAGGGAGGTGGCTGGACTGTGAGATAAGGAGGGGACAAAAGAGAAGGTGAAAGAGGATATGGATGTTGTTGAGAAATTGAATGAATTATTTGCATCTGTGTTATGACACAGAATAGAAGACACAAGATAGATATCTGTGCCTGTACAGACCTTCTGGGGAGAGAACCGGTTTCGGCCTAAGTGTGGGTGGGTTCAACTGTGGCAGTGCACCCTGAGCCTTGAGCCTCTCCTGTCCCTGCATGGATCAATGTGGACATGCGCCAGCTATCCTGATGGTACCAGGGGTGTAGCTAATGGAAGTGTAGCCTGGTGCTGAGGGCAAAATGATGCCCTGGAAGTGATGTCACAACAGGAAGCAACATCGCAATTGTATTTTCATTTTTGTTTTGTTTTGTTTTGTTTGCCATAACTTTGGTTAGAATGAAGACATTACACTCCAGGTTGTTTCATTGCATTCTGCATGAAATTCTGCATCGAATGATATATAACATGACAGTATTATTCCTACAAACTGCAATTTTTACATGACAGTTATATTTTAATTTTCTGGGTTTTGGGCCATAACTTGGCCATAACTTTCGACAGAGTAAAAATATTACACTCTGGTTTTTTTCCATTGCATTCTACATTACATTTCCTTTCCATTGATATATAACATGGTACTTTTATTCATAATTACCAACGTTTTCACAATTTTGGCCACGAGTGTCAAACTTAGCTTGTTTCCCCCTTAAAGCTTGTTGCTCAATGCAATTGCACCCCCCTGCACCACTGTAGCTACGCCCTTGGCTGGTACAGATCCGAGTTGTCCCATTGTAGCTGCTGGTGCTTACCAGAGGATAAACGTCCCCTTACACTGAGGAGACTTCCAGCAGCCAAAAATCCCCCGTGGTGGTTCTTCTTTGTGGTGAAGAAGCATTCAGGCATGCAACTGCTCTCCACCTGCAGTTTAAAGACGTCCAGTCTCATTTGGGCTGAAGCACGTGATTTATTCTGAATATGCAGATAGTTCTTGGAGACAGGAGAAGAACAAGAGAGACCTGTACAGTTCTTCACATAATAAACCGTGTGGTTGTGAGTGGATGAATATAGGTGCACATGTTTGCAAAAGGGCCCCTGAACCCCGCCTTATGTATGACCGCTATAGCATGTGCTGGCATCTCACTTCAGTCCTGTCCCCCCAAAACACACACAAAGAACTTGCAGTGCCTCCCTTCTCCAAATGGTGCATTTTGAACATGTTTTGGGGCTGCAGACAGGAAATCACATTGTGTTCTATTTATATCCTGAAAGAAAAAAATCTCTTCCAATTCCCAAAGAAGGAACTTCTGCTCTGCAGGTGTCCATGAAAGATGTTTTTCTCTCTGGTCATGAGACTCTTGGAGGGGAATTCAAGATAATCCTGTACTTCCTCAAACTGTGTTAAGTACAGTTCAGAAGATTGAGGTGGGAGGGGTTTCTGCATGGAGCAACTCTTCTGTCTAGTAATTTATTTGTCTCTCCTTCAGTGCATTTTAAACACCTTATACAAGCATAATATAATTCTGAAGACAGGGAGCATCTATTGATTTACGCTCCTTGAGGAACTCTGAGTGGTGTTAGTTTAGTGAAAATACAAGCAGGAGCCAATGTGACACAAAGATCTAAAGCAGGAGCTATGCATATATTAATCAAATAGGCAGGCTGGATAATTTGAATAAACCAAGTGATTTGTCAATATGTATGGAGAGTTTGTCCTCTTATTAGCTGAAGAGACAATCCTTTCAGTTCAGTCCCCCCACTTCTTCTGAATTATACTGTATAATAACAGGATCTAAACAGTCCTGATATAGGAGATCTATGATTAGATCTTATGTTTTATTTTTAAATTCAGAGTAGGCAAATGGGGGTGGGAAGAGAATGGTTGGAACAGTGGTGCTAGATGGAGGGTGTGTCTCTGTTTCCCCTGAACAATTTTGCTGCTTAAAATTGTCTACCCCTGAGTGCTGTGAGCCTCACTGGGGAAAAATACAGGGCGAGTATCCCTTGTCTGGACTGCTTGGGACAGGTGGGTGTCCAGATTTTGGATTTTTTAAATTTTGGAATATTTGCATAAATATAATGAGAAATACTCCCTCTTGCTCTTTTTACTGTTACTCATTTGGGTGTCTGCTAGCATCTTTGAAATTTTTCAACAATGGCACACACCACAGAGCAGAGAATAGAACTTGTAGCCTGTATGAGGGAACGAGCACAAGATCTTCGTTCGATAGAGAGTTTTTAAAAAGTCTTGGACAAAGATGTCTGGATTTTGGAATAGTCTGGATTCCGGATGTCCGGATAAGGGGCCATCTACCAGTATAGGCAGCTTGAATGTTTCTTCCTCAGCTTTCAGAGACTGTAATTATTGAGGTCAAGTAAATGGTAAGGGAGAAAAGCACTACTCCTTCCCCCTAGCATTATTGTTTCAGTCACAATCAAAGCTCTCTGAACTTACAAAATTAAAGTCAGGCGATGCAATCAGGGCTGTCCTATACAGTTTGGCAGGTTGTGCACTGCACAAGGGTGCCACATCTAAGGAGGCAACATTCATATAGCTAACTGGGCAAGAGGCACTTTTTCAAGTGATGTTCCTCTTATATTTAGCATGTGGAGAGTTATTGTGCTTCTCAGTGGCATCACTAGAGTTTGAGTCACCCAGTGCAGGTCAGCGCGTCACCCCCCTATGATGGATCTCCTCCTCCCAAACCTACAGAATAAATTACAATACCATATGCACAACCTAAATGCAGTGTCATTACTAGGGTTGGTGTTACCCCCATCAACTTTATTTATGTAACTATAGTACAGGTCACCCAACAAATTCGTAACAAAAAAACCACCCTGTGGCCAATTTGATGACACTCACACAATTAGATAAAAGTTCTAGTATTAGCTTTGATACATGGAAATGAGAACTGACTCATAATAATGATTTTTTAAAAATCGCAATTTTTACATAAAAAGTTGTATTTTCAGTTTTTAGTTGTTTGGCCATAACTTTTGATAGAATGAAGATATAACACTCTGGTTTTTTCCCATGGAATTCCGCATCTAACAGTATATAGCATGATAGTATTATCTTTTAGAACCGTGATTTTAGCAATTTTGGTCCCTGGTGGTGTCACCCCTCCGTGCGTGTCACCTGGTGCGGCCCGCCCCTGCCCCTTAGCAATGCCACTGGTGCCTCTTCACCCCTGCACAGTGTCTTTTCTAGTGGCTGTTGCTGGTAGTGGTCTGCATTTTTTTTTAGATTGTGAGCCCTTTTGGGATACCGTACCATTTAACCTTATTAGTAGTATTAGCCTGTAAACCGCTTTGTGAACTTCTTGTTGAAAAGTGGTATATAAATACTGTTTGATTGATTGTTTGATTGAAGGAGGAATGCCAGTGGGACCTCTCTTCTGGTGGAGAGGAAAAGGTGCCTTTTTTCTACTGTGCACAAAGCCAGCCTATAAGCTTAGTATAGAGCCAATCTCAGATCTCCCTCATCCTTTCTATTCCGGCTCTTCATTCTTTCACCTGCTTCATTTAACATGGAAGACTCTTGTGAAAAGAGCCATTTATCTGAAATGTGGGCTCAATCTAAAGTCTGAATATTTCTCTTGTCGCCTTGGCAAATGTAGTTCTGTTGTGTTGGCAAGTGAATGACCGGTCTGTGTGCTGTTACTGGTTTAAGCGAGACGGTGGTGCATGCCGTTTATTTCACTTCGATGTGTTACGATAGCTGAAGGCAGTGGTGGGCAGACGTTTAGAGAAGGGTATTTACAAGCCAAAGTCCAAAGTGACACCCTCATGAACGCTATAGCACTTGTCCCAGTCTGCTCTGTGTTAGTGTGACTACTGAGCTGGGCCACAGGCAGCAGTGCCATGATATGTAGCCCACCTCTGCACACAGCCAGGACTGCAGGCTCTTGCTCTCCACTTCTGGAGTACAAGGGCCTCCACAAATGCTTTATCCTTGTCCCCCAAGCTGCCCACCAGTGGCCAATGAACAAGTCGCTACAGAAAATTAGAAATAAACAATGTCCAGAGTTAATGTGGTATGATCACAAACCGTGATTTTTGTGATGCCTCATTGGCAGGACTTGAGTTCACTGCTGGTCTTTCAATAGTCATTCTTTGTCCATTTTCAAGGTGCTCATTAATCAGTGATGGTTCAAAGCATATATCTTTTGGATATATGGCAACTGATAGTCACATTCAGAAAAGGAGTTTATTTGCTCTGTTCAGGCTATTACTTAGAATTGATCTATAAAATCATATGGTAGAGTCCCTCCTAGACTTCAGAAGATCACATGGTATAAAAAAGGTATAAAGTATTAAAAAAAATCCACTCCTTGCACAAGGAAAAGTAGCAGAGCAAGAGGTTAGAGTAGATTTCTCCTTGATGTATTATTTTTTACTTGATAAATCCCCAAACTGCAGCATGAAGTGGTATAGTCCAGGAGATGCCATGTTATATGAACATACTGGGCCTACAGGTGCTAAAATGATAAAGGTGTGAGGGTATATTTGAAATAATAAATTATTTCTTTATTTTGTTCCTTTACCTAAGAGTACAGAATGAACAGTCTCACTGATGTAAACATTTCTTGCTTTGAGCCAGGCACATTAAAAAACAAACCCATAACACCCCTGCCAAATTTGCAAGTCATGTTATTCCCAGTGAATCATTTGATTGGCACTCGTCTACAAATATTGTTCTATACATATGCTGTATGTAGGCACATATACATCATAAAGAGAGATGGATGTATTTAATACAAACATAAATTTGGAGAAAAAAATAGACATCTTATTGGATACGGTAAATAGCTGTTCTCAAGAGAAGGAAGGAGGAGGAAAGAAGCCGTAAGAAAACAAAGCACATTTGTTGGCAGAACACAGAAAATATTACTCAAGGACAGTTTATCCTTGGAGGAAAATATGCCTTCCCCATCTCTGTAGGGTCTGCTAGCGGATTTGCAAATCATTTCAGAATAGTGAGTTTGCTTTTACCATTTCATTTGAGTTTGTGTTGGAGGCTGGTGTTCAAACTCTATCGCTAACAAATAGCATGAAGTGCTTTTTTGTGATTTCCATTATGTTTCTCAGCAAAACGTGGTTATCTTGCCTGTCTGTCATGCTTTCTGATGTTAGCACTAAAAACAGCATTGATGTGCTTCTAAGGAGAACATGGGAGGCCTGATGCTGAACTGGTCTTTGAATATGGCAGATTCTGAAGCTGGAGGTTGCTTTCAGTTTGAAAAGAGATCAGTGCAAGAACACACACACACACACACACACACACACACACACACACACACACACACA